>JAATLQ010018556.1:0-49327 GCA_013421005.1 Heliconius erato x Heliconius himera
GATTCGTTGATGGTCAGGGTGCGTGAGTTTTCCCCCTTTCCGTATCCTTTCCTGGTTAGGTCCGCTTTTTCTGCTTGTGTATGGACCAGGTACAGAGTATTGGGGGAATCTATAGGGATGGAAGCACCCGTGTATCGCGATTTTCTCAAGGAGCGAGTTATCTGTCGGGCTGAGTAGATTCCGTTATAAACTTCGTTGAGCGCGTATGTCACATCCATTGGACATCTATAGATCATATAGAAATAAGTATCTTAGCAATTATTTTTGTATAGCAGAAATTTGTAAAAATCTCTTTAGAGAGATGCTAACAACATAAATAAGATTTATGAAAAAAAGTGAGCGGTAGCGGTGAAGTAGGAGGAGACCTCGGTTGACCTTCGAAAATACAGTATCGATGATACTGGAAGAAGGTTACAATAACATCATGAGGAGGACATGTACTAAGAGGTTGATGAAGACGATGCGAAAGAGATATACAGTGGGCTTAGCGTCTGGTGCTCCGTTCTCTCTGGCGACCATGCAAAGAATACAGCGTCAAGCTATAGTAAAGGAAGGTAATAATTAAACATTCTAATAAAGACTTAGAAAACCCTCGTTGTAGTATAATCATTGTTGTAGGTTCAGGAATGTAATTATGTTGAGTAAGTTGAAATATTATATTTTGTGACATATTTTAAACTTATTACAATTTAAAATATCTTTGTTATTTAGAGAAATATTGGCCGCTCTTTATGGTTGTGTTATTTAAAACTTTACATCTCAATTTAAATGAGAAGTGGAATATGTACTCCCAATGCTATTTATTTCTATCCAAAAATCGAAAAAAAAATGAAATGGAAATAAAAAATACAGATATCTCAAAGCAAACTCCAAATTGGCATCGAACTAGCAACCTTTGCACTAACGAAACAATAGTACCACATGATTTTAGTTATAACCCTTAAACTACAGAACGGTTTCCAAGAACAGTATAAACGACAGCAAAACAAATTAGTCTCCGCCTTTTATAGCTATTTTACAGCCATACTTTATACTGTCAGTATCTTCTCAGATGCTTGGTATAAGGGTGAGGTCCAATTGAAAACGAATTTATTATAATATATATATATATATATATATATATATATATATATATATATATATATATATATGTATATATAATGAGCTGGAGCAGTGAAGGCAGTGAAGGAGTGTTGGTGCATCGTAAAGTGATCCCTGAAGCCTACTCTTGTGTTCGCAAGTCCCAGACACTACCTTGAGCTTCAGATAATTTAAAGAGACATGGTTTTCACTTCTGTAGGAATTAGTGAATAATAGTGGAAGGTATTTGAACTGTGTGAATATAATTCGTTTGTTGGTCTTGTTAACATAAGTGATCAACGTTATACGATACGTGTGAACGATGTAAATGGAATTACCTATTCGCTATAGCGAATGTCATACAAAATTCTTTATTATTTCCATTTCATCAGACGACCGAAGCAGAAGCCAAACACTAATAATATATTATAAAAATAAATAAAATATTAATAGTTACTAGCGTTCCACCTATACCTTACATCCCACACCCTAAGATGACATGTATTCGTCGTGTCATAATGTATTCATGGATTAAGAGGCACCTCCCGCGCAGACCCCGCCCGCGTAGACCACGCGTGGCGCGGTGTTGTTCAGGCGTGCGACGCAAATATATGTTTTCATATCCTTCATTAAATAAATATACGTTTATTTGATGTTAGATTAAAAAAAATCTCAAGATTTCGTATTACAAATTAAGCGTAGATGACAGATTGTTTTTTTTGGTTTCTCTATTAGTGTGCACATTATATTCTATACTTCTACTACTAATATAATAAAGATTTACTTAACGATTTTTTGGTCGATTTTTATACAAATGCCCCCACGCTGGTGGCTGGTGTCCCACGAAGCTTTGGTATTTCACACAAATACTCATTGTCCACTAAATGGGTTTATTGTTTGGCATAATACATCAGCCTCTCTCTCAAAGTTGTTTTACCAAGCTGAATAGTTTGCCCTAGGTATAACCCGAACAACTTCGAGAGGAGTGCTGTCGCGTAGATCGGTTCCGGTATGACATGCTCGGTGAACATGTCGCATGACATGCCGCAAAAATTCACCTAGGCTCTGCAGCATCTCGGCTAGTTGTTCCACCGACTCTGCTACGATGACGATATCGTCGGTGAATAAAACCTATTGATCTGAGACTGAGACATCACTAAATATGTGCCGTTTATTCGCAATAATGAAGTCTATCTCGTTTTTTGTTACAATATCGGGGCTCCACCAGGTCCACCATCTATGGAGGTTCTTTTTAAAGAAACAGTTCATTAAAAAGAGCCCCTGGGACTCGAGGAAGTTCGCCAGCATTTCTGTCCCTTATATTTTTTGTCCCTCGGCCTACCTTTCTTTTTATCAGGGCTAATCTCCAGAACACCTAAACTGATTTTTATAGATCTTTCACTGACCGATAGAAGCGGTTATGGAGCAATACATAGGCTACTTTTTCTTCTGGAATTCCTGCGGGACAGAGATTAACGCGGTTTCACCGTGCGAGCGTACCTACAAGGATATGTTATAACATATATATTTATAATATATCCTTGTATGTATTTTTTCTTAAATACGATAAACTCAAATAATGAAAATTGCGATTTATTAAATGTATAACAACAGTGTAGATAACCATTCAAAATAATTAAGCAATTTTTCCTACAAACACTTAATAAAAAAAGCGGGCGAAAGTGCGCAGGGGCCCCTGGTATATTATAATTAAAACACAGATCAGATAAATCAGACCCACCTGCGCATACATTTATTTCGTATGAAATTAATCACAAATATAAATTAGCTTCAAATATATTTAATTTTTTTGTATGAAATATTTATATTTTTTTTAATTTTTAGATATTTTCTTCATTTGTTTCACTTCGTGTTTTAACACGATAAATTTCATAATCGGAAAGTATCCTGTAGAGTACCCTTTAAATACGGAAGGTACCCTATAGGTTTTGATTTCGCGGCATATTTCATACAATGCAGCAAAAACAATAGATAAATCTTCGTATCTTTTTATTGGGTTGACATAGATGCTTGATTTCTTTTGTACCTACTTTAAGAAACCGTAGATCTAAACATTTGATATAATTTCAGCTTAACATCTACAAGCAATCTCGAGATAAATCGTCTTGACAGATCGATAGACGGACAACAAAGTATTCCTTTGAGTATATTGGATGAGTTCAGTTTTTCTTCTTTTTAACTACGTACCTACAGAATCATAAAAAGCACTTTTTCGCCTGTTCCCTTAGGGGGTAGGCAGTGTTAAAATACTCCGAGTGGGAATCGAATACACAATCGTCACGTTTACGGTCTGACGTATTATAATATCATATTTGCATTTAAATTAGTGCAGAGCTTCATTTTACTTCCGGAACTCGTACAGCATTTTGGATATTATATAATGACTATCTCTAACATGTTTTTTTAACGTATGTTTGTCGCACAAACTATATTTTTCTGCATTACTTGATCCTAAGCTCGATTAGCCTAATATTTGGAGCCTATTCATTCATTCGTGATATGTAAATCTCTAGATTTCACAATTCCAAAGGAAAGGATCAATAAAAAAGTCTCATATTTCCATACTTTGTACAAAAAAGTGAGATATTTCTGAAGCAAAATTCCACTAGATGAGAGCTATTCAATTTGGTCGTCACATCACCGTCGCGTCGGGGAGCTGGAACATTAACGTCCCGTGATCCTCACCTGAGGAATAATTGATGTTCCCACAAAGAAACACTTCTATACACGGTTCGGCTTTTGTTGGACTTTTTATAAATCTTTTGTGCCCGAATTGAGGCAGCTTAATAATGTGTTCAAACTTTCATATGATATCCAGACGGAGGGTATTTTCGTCATGAAATATGTGGATTATGGAGGGTTGTTTTTGCTATAGAAAAATATGTGGACTATATAAATATTTTTTTTAGACAGCAAATAGTCTTCGCTCCCAGTTTCCGTCTAGTTTTTGAGATTTTATCTATTGTATAGCGGAGCTCAACGCTGCCCTTTGTCTTATTACCAGAGCGAAGAAATGAAAATAGCATGAGCTATGTCATCAGTGGGAATCGCGCCCAAAGTCACCGTTTATACACAGTAACACCACAACGGTCTCAGTTATATAAATAAACTATATTACCATTTACACAACTCAGCTTTTGTTGGACTTTTTATAAATCTTTTGTGCCGGAATTGAAGAGCGGCTTAATAATGTCTTCTAACTTTTATGTGATATTCCGAGAGTGTTTTCATCACAAGTGACAACTGTGAATTCGACTCCCACTCGGGGTAATGAAATAATTTACATTTTCATTTCCTCGATCTGGTAACTAGGCAAGGCGCGGTGTTGAGTTCTATCACTCAAAGCGCAAATCCTGGATAATTCGGAAAATGGAGAACAAAAGTGTTCAAAGTGGAGAACGAAGTGTCTTAATACTAAGTTCACAGGTTCTCTCTGCCTACCCTGCTATATGCGGCATACAGCGTGAAGCTATCCATCCGTTACCCGTTATTATTAGACATTATTATTATTCTAAATTAATTATAAAAATTAGTGCTCCCCTATACATTAATGTAATTTCATGCCAAATTTCAGCTTTCTAAAAACTATTTCATCTGTGAACTCAGTAACGAAAGATCTTATGTACATAAATTTAAATTCACTCATTGTACACTAAGGGAAAAGAACCCGCAACCTCCATTCAAAACCACCACTCTACCTAGCACACCTCTCCAAGTGATATATGCATGAAATTTCACAATGATTCACACAAAAAGCTGCGGTTTTTATTTATTTGTCAGTCAACACATTATACTCGCAATCGCGTTTTGCATGTTTGAGAGAACGACCTGGATTTACATATGGCGATGGGTGCCCTCTTCTCTGTAGTATTGACTTTATAAAATAAACTTATAATAATACAAAATGTTCTATTATATAAGAATATATTTATAGGTTCGATTCTCATTTGGGAGAACGAATTGTTTTCATTTCCCCATTCTGGTAACAAGACAAAGCGCAGCGATGGGTTCCTCCACTCAGCACAAACTCATCTCAATAGGATAGTGGCTCACTGTAAATGCAGTGATTGTGGCATCGTACCCTCCTGGGGAGAATCAAATATTTTAATTTCCTCGCTCTAATAAGGCAAGGCGTTAATTTTCACGAAATGTCTCAAATTTGAACGAAAATCGAAAAAGAAATCGTTTTAACACATGTATCTCTCTCTTACCCCGTGTGCGGAATATTGGGTGAAGCTAATGTTAAGACCGACCAATTTGAAGACCTGAACCAGGTTGCTGGATGAGAAATGTAGAAGACCGGAAGCTCTGGCACACGCATCTATTATGCGTGGATTGTTTTTTGGGTTATGAGACTATGATAGTAGTAGTATGTAGTATCTACGAAAAATTAAAATCAAAGCTGTACTAGCATCTACTGACGACCCGACTGACAAAGAAAACTTATTAGAAGAAGATATTTATCAAGATGACCTCAGAAGTGTTGACGATTAAGAAGAACTCTCATCTCTACGAGAACGCTTTGTAAATGAAATTAGAAAAAAAAAATAACTGAAAGTGACTTGAAAATGTTATTTTGTCACACTTGTGAGGAAAAAAATCTATATATATATTTTTAATATATAATTTATTAAAGTTAGCCAGGTTAAGGGCAACATATTGTACTTAACAGAAATAAAAACTTTGGTTTGTATTTGGATTTCATTTTGTTATAAAAAAGAAAATATTATGGTCCCTTACTGTATCAGCGATTTAAATCATATTTTCAAAATTTATTTTTCCGAATTTTTTACAAAAATATACACAAATAACTACATATATTTATTAACATAGATTTAAATAAACTGGTAAAAATTTACTCTTAAAGTTTAAATTTATATTTTGCAGCATTATACTCCTCGTTTTTCTCTTCTATAATTGTATGCATATTCCAAGTGAATTGCACCCACAAATATCGAATGTACGCTCAGACAATATCCCAATGCACTACAACGAACATATTGTGATAACAATTTGTTTTATTACAAAACCTTACGAGCCATAAGTAAATGAGCGATAAATTCTATAAATTTATGATACTTTAATATACGTAAGTACATTTTGATTAAGAAAATAATATGTAAACAAAAATAATAAACGTATTTTCTCTCTAAATCGGATTATATTATCAAAGCTGAAATTCGTGGAAGCTTCTAGATACATATAAAAATATTGAATAATATATTTTACTACCCATACCTATATTATAAATTCAAAAGCACCTCTGTTTGCCTGTCTGTCCGTGATGCAATCATAGCCAAACCGCAGATTTGATTGTGATAAACTTTCATATAGAGATACTTGAGAGTCTTGCGATGGACATAGGTTACTTACCTAGGACGTTTTTTTCTTATATTTGTAATATTCTCGATATATACTTTTCTTATACCTTTAAATTTGACATGTAATTTATTCTATCACGTTAATTACAGCCGTCGCTAAGCAACAACGAATTTTATTGATTTAAGAAAAATCAGACTTAACCTTATTATATAATTTATCAATGTTTTTTAAACATTTTTAAAGTATTATTCCACACTTAGGAAAGAAAAATACTTATTTAGAAAACCTATAAAAATGTTACTTTTTTTGAACGTATGGCTTAGTAATCAGAGGGCCTGGTCGGTTTCCAGGAGGCGCGGGTTCGAGTCCCGCTACGTTCAATTTTTTATAGGTTTTCTAAATAAGTATTTATCAATGTTTTACAAAGTATTGTACTTTAAAAAATCTATTAAAAAGACCGCAATGATATATATTTATATCTGAAGGTAAAGCCACAGTAACCATTTTAATATATTTAATTTAAATTTATTGGGTTAATGGTCACCTTTAGTATTTCATCTATATTTATATTATACTTTACTGTATAGCATTATGATAAATACTTTAGAAGATATCAGTAATTCAAAATGACTTGGCCCTACGAGCCGCACGGTATCACCGATCCAAACGGGCAGACGACTTCGACGGTTTTGTAAATTTTCATATATTCTCGATCCACTGTAAATTTTTGTGGTTATTTGCTGTTTATTATTAATTCATATATTTCTTCAGTTCTCTTCGCTTATTTGAGTAGTAGATTATTTAGATTCTTTTAAATTTCTTGGTGTGGTGTAAATTTTGTCGCTGCGCAGCATCGCCCGCTCCTTTTTAGGTGTATTTAAGGAAGAATGGTTGGTTATTTCAGTTCGGTTATCTAAACCGTTAACTTAAATGGCCCCAATGAGGTTACCATTTTTTTAACATGAGGACTGACAAACGTAGACCGTCCGAAAACCCACTAAGACCTCATAGTGCTCCTTCTCGACTGCCACTGACCGCGAGAGACGGACACTACATCCGTGAAACGCGGCGAAGCCTGCTAGCCACGTCGCGTAGCCAAAAGGTGGCAAAAGACAAAAATAAAACAATAAATATAATATATATAAATACGTAATTAATGTATTTGATAAAAAAAAGATATAATTATAAGATAAAATGTTTACGTACCAAGTGTCAGTAGTGTAAAAGTAGTAAAACAAAACATAGTTTTAATATATATTTTCAAATCAAACGCTCAAACGATCGCTACTCACGAGCCTGTCCAAACACTGTATCTACATCCGGTCAGCTTAACTGCAACAGTTCAGCGACAGGAGCACAAACACACTGCGAAATCCGAATAACTGCTGTACTCTAAAAAAATAGATTTACTCCCAAAGTTCAACTGAAACTAAACTAAAAAGTAAACGTAATAAAAACTCGATGGAAGCTCTGTATGTGTCCAGTTTGCGTTATATTTGATTGAAAAATGCAATAACGTCATTGTTGCGCAAAAATTAATCAATTATATGTGTAATAAAAATTTTTATCATTCTCTAAATATGAAGATTTAGAATATTAAGTAAATCTGTATCGCCTATCTCATTTCATATCTCAATATCAATCCCAATAAGTACATAACAAATTGTGTTCACTAAATTGGTCCGGAGTAAACAAAACGATAAATAAAACTCATATATTATAGAATAAAATCTCGGTTCAGCTTACAATAGTCCAATAATTCAACTAAAAACACTTAAATCACTTTCGAAAGCTATTTACTAAAATGAACGAAGGCTGAACGAGGCGGACTGGATTCTTTATCCTTTTGAAATTTATTGAAGCATTTCATGTTATATATGTTTTTTTTTTAACTTGGCATATATTGTGCATATAGCAGCATAGCCAGATCTTAGTGTTGAGATAATTGACCTAGTTTCCGCCTATTAAGAGTTAAATACTATATTTAAATTTCAGATATCTTACGTAACCCAATGCCGTGACTGAAATAAAGAAAACAATTACAAATAGGTATAAATACTCCTCCGAAATATGAAAAGTTTGAAAATTTGAATTCGCGATAGTCGTGTTTATAGTCAGATTTTCCGATGAAAACTGACATCTATTTATTTTAAATTTACGCTATATCCCGCATATAGCAGGATGGGTATGGCAGCCATAATAAAAGGCACTTAGTTTCCTATAATGAGAAAATGAAAATAATTAATTCCCCGTAGTAAGAATCGAGCCCACAACAGTTACTTTTACAGTCAGATGCTGTATCTCTCATTCTAGATAGTATTATATTAAGACAATATAACATGTGCCTAGAAATATTTCCATATGAACGATCGTAGCCAACCCATACATAGGAGTAAGGAGAAACGAAAACACCGTAGTTAGGCATGTCGCCAGTCCAATATTTCAGATTTATGGACGATTTCATTAGAGGACTATACTTGGCACGCTGTTACACTGTTAAGGAGTCGATATTGCTACATGTAATATAGAAAGCTTTTATTTATGAGCTTTACACTGATCTTGCATAAATATGCTTTGCGGGGGGAAACTCCGCGTCGCTAACATTAACTTATGTATGTAGTCATACATAAGTTTAATTGTGTTCCCGGATTAGAATAGGTTCACTCTGGTACTGATGGTGTCATAAGAGGTGACTAAAGCACGTGTAGGAGATTCACGTCGCCAGCAATGGTAACACGCATGGGTAGACTTGACCGGATCAATACCAACCCTGGCACTTCAAAGTGCCTGCATTAAGTAGTGGCTTAATGTCACTACCGCATTAGGTAATGCCAGGCTCCGGCACCCAGTAAGCTTGAGTTACCCGTCCGGAACTCATGAGTTTTTGGTCCTCTCAAACGCTGCACTTGGCAACTTTAAAGAGCCTTCGCCTCCTCCATTATGCACAGGAAATGACATCTTGGTCCATACGGCTAAAGAGAAAGCCGATCTCATGGGCGCGCTCTTTACCTCGAACTAGATTTTGGATGACCGAGGAGCAATGCCGCCGACCATTCCGCTGTGCCAGAACTCAATGCCTGAGGGTGAATGCTTCACAAGTCGAGCAGGCGAGATAGCATTCTCCTTTAGTGCTTCGTCCATATACTACTGAACTGACACCAGTGCTTTGATTAAGTGTAGCACGGGGCGCTCCTAGCTAAACTTCCATCTCATGGGCTTCACGAGAATTTACGCAAGTGGATCGCCGTTTTCTAGCGAGAAAACGGCGATCCACTTGCGTAAATTTTCGTCTGATTTCCTTTGTATAATAATGATATATTAGAATATTCTAGCATTCATTGCCACGCCAGATGATAGCACAGTGGACGCTGTTTACTTTGGCTTTACCGCAAGACTTTTTCGGGAAAACATCAAACAGTGTCGAAATAAACTTGTGTATTCAGTTGAGGCATCCCTCGGGACTGTTTCCAAGTGCGGTAAAAGGAACCTGGTTCAATTCAATTCCAAGAAGACACAAGTTTGCGCGTTAACCACTGTAAACCCCATTTGCCAAAACACATCATATAGTGTAATGTTATTATCTTTGGGCTGGTGCACTCCAGTATCAGTCTGACCCATTTGATGGCATATAACGTAGACCCGTTTGAATCGTTGAGGAACCAATGATCAATGAAAGATTTGACACTTTAAGGCCAACTTGGCCTAAAGGAAAATGGAGGTCATCAGCAGAGTGAGACAGTACTTCACATCAAAACACCAATTGGCCCTGTATAGAACCAAGTTTCGGGCTCATATGGTGTACTGTTCTCACCTCTGAGCTGGTGCGTCGTTGGTATACCAGTCGTTGGGGTACCAATAATCTGTGAAAGGCTTGACACTTTGGATTTGCGAAGGAAAACTCCACTACTGTGTGGTTTCGTAGGAATTTCCTTCCACGCGCCACGCAATTGTAGAATAGCCTACCTGCGGCAGTGTTTCTAGGTCGATTTAACCAGAGTGCCCTCAAAAAGCGCGTCTATCTCTACCTCAAAGGCTGGCAACGCATCTGGAGCTGCTCTGGTGTTACTCGGGATCGTGGGCGGCGGATATCACTTACCATCAGTTGACTCATGCGCTCATTTGCCTTTTTCCAAAAAAAGCAAGGTAAGTAAAGGGAATTTAGTATTTAGATACTCCGTTAACTAATGCCAAACTTTGGTGATATATTTTGAGTGTTGGGTAAAAGAAATCATGGTTTACCTTGTTACCAAAACGAGGAATTTAATAAATTTTATTTAAAATTTAATATCTTTAATAAATAAAAATTATGAGGAGAAAATATATAGAACAGTGATATTTACTGACTACAATCACAATGGTGGTGGCAAAACCATATAGGAAATGATTATTATTTTACATACATTTCCCCGCTTTGGCAAAATTAAACACGGTTTCAAGTCCCTCCCCATATTAATTAGAACGTTGTGTCATGACACAAAATTCTCTTTGTCTTTATACTGACCTCGTTATATGAGATTACTTGCATTTTTTCTGCTCCACCTTTTGAAGCTGAAAAAAAATCCAACTAAAAATATCCTATCGGTGTAACAAAAGCCAATAGCGTCATACCGCGCAGGCGTCTTGCATAATGCATGACGGTATATTTTTACTGGAGCTTCTGTAACACTGCAATCACTTAACTCCAACTCGGATATAATCGACTACCCTCGTCCTGGCAGATATTCTGGAAGGTCTGCTGATGGGAGGATGTCAATTTGTGTTGAAAAATATGGGAAAATTTAGGATATTTTATTGGTATGTTCTTGGGAATGTAATGATTACCCCTCATTTCTTACGTTACATAGACGCTTCACGCGTTAGCAGGGACAACCTGAGCCGTGTACACTAAGTGTCCCATATTCCACAAAGCTTTGTGGAAATTGTGTTGCGTGGCGTAACTAAACGCAAGCACATGAAAAGAATATCAGAGCGTGGAAATTAAAGAAATTTAAAATATAATCATTTCCGTGAGTTGTGATCGAACCCACAACCATTGTATTTACAAAGACGCGTTGTACCACGCGCGCCATATATTCATTATTTATAAAAATAAATAAATGCTAAAAATTATTGTTACTGTGAAGACTGTTGTTTCAATTTCTGTAACATTACTTTTTATTTAGGAGGAAAGTAATATATAAGTAGTATATTTCATTGTATTCTCCATTATCCACCTATTCCAAATACATATACTAGGTAGCCAACTAGAATTAAATTAGAATTTGGTAGCCAATAATATTTTTTGTCGAAAACCTGAATTTGCACAAATTAAGATCGAACCTACACCAACCACATCCGGTTCTTCATTTCCCAATTGGGCTTAGATATTTTTTTAGCTTCATAGTGTATCCTTGTATATAGCATGGTAAATAGAGGAAGCCCAATGTTAAGACAATTTAATTTTCGGGACCTTACGTGTTTAGAGTTGAAACACAATGCCGACTTTGTTTTGTTACCAGAGCTAGGAAATGGAAATAATTAATCCCCCCAAGTGAGAATCTAACCTACAACAGTCGCGATTACAATCAGATGCCTGCGCCACGACAGCTTCTACGTCGAGATACTTTTTATTATAAATTTACGAATAATCTATTGTCTGTGTAATTAGTAAAATTCGTAGACACAGTATTGTATATTCGATCGATCCTCAAAATGAACCGTTGGCTGTTTGCCAGCGAGTATTTGCCTCAAATATTGGATTGACCGGCAAAGGAAGCCCTCATTTCGATGCCATCTATTTCCTTATGATCGATTTATTCTGATATAAAAGGTTACTAAGTATATATCAAGTTACCTTTATTAAGGGCTTTGTGTGCTTTATTTTGTTGTCAGTTGTGTCAGTCTGTGTGACGGTGTCAATCAATGTAACGTATCAGAAAGAATGTAATATTAGGCTATGGTATAAGAATGATATTTATTATAATTAAATTTAATAGTACCTAACCTAGTGGTAAGACACTCCATTTTCCACTTTCCGATGATTTTTTCGAGAGTTGTTGAGTGGCAACTCTCTCAACTCAAAACCGGCTTTTGCCTTGATTCCAGAGCGAAGAAATGAAAATATTAATAAATAAATAGGAAATAAATTATTAAAAATGCAAATGTATAAAAATGTATTGACTAAAGTATTTACATTTATTTTATCAAGATTCGTTTGAAGCCAGTCGTGGCGCAGGAGTAGAAGCGCGCGACTGTACTGCGACAGCTTGTGACTTCGACTCTCACTCGAGGAAATGATAATATTATATAGATACTTTCGTTTCTTCTATCTGGTAACACTTCGACGAATTACCTTAATAGCAACAGAGTGTCTGTACCCACTTACTACTATACTGCTCACCGCCCACACTAAACCATAACAGCGCACCGTAATCACTAAATCTCTTCGCACAGTGAGATATCCAAGACTTAAATCTAAATCACAGTGATATTCTTGATCTAACACAATATTCATATAAAAAAACGTATAAAATTTTTAAAGTAGCTTGACTCGAAGCTACACCATATTTAAATTGAGAACCACACAATGAGATGGTTTCCAGACGGGGCTATTCAAATATTCATACGTCTTCCATAGAATAGAATAATGATATAATGAATAACACTAAAAACACATGTTACAAACATATAAGCAATGTAATAAAAAAATATTTGTAAAAACAAAAACCCCGACTGCATCAAACTAAAAAGAAAATAAACAAGCCCAATAGTTTATTAAGATTAACAGTCGGGACCTCTTTAAATTATACGGGGTTCCTGGTAAAGATTTTAGGGGGCTCTTGAATTTGATACCCATATTGTAGTATTCGAAACGATTTTTTTTTTTCACTAAGTACAATGGCGTTCCACAACCGCCATGATCATTTTTTATTAACGTCACCTATCTAAGAACACTTGGGCTGCTAAAACAAATCTAACGATACCTCAAATATGTAAATCCGTTCAGCGGTTCTGGAGATACAAGGTAATAAAGAATATTACATACATACAAGATACGCGCGAAAAACATAACCCTTCCCTAGCAGTCGGGAAAAACTTTAAAATAGTAATTAGAAAATAAATAAAAATACATAAACATGTTACCCAAGAGGACGTTTCAAGAGTCACTAGAAGCTGACTAGAAGATACCAAGATTAAAACGTCACTTTTAATACCTTTCAATCACCTAATCTCCATACACTGGCATCACGCCAGCCGCGAGGACGAGATTTATGAAAGTTCACAGCCACTGTGCTTCCTGTATGGTTATTATGTTAATATGGCTGGAAATGAATAGATTTATGAACGTTCAGATACTGCCGTTGGTTAAGAAAGAGAACTGTAATGATTCGAAATAGATGCCTAATTTTTTTTCCGCAGATTCACGCATTTTCCCGCATAGTAAAGTTGTTTGGTTGGACCGTAGTAATAAAATACCGTCCCATATACACCTTCAATTTTCAAGATATTGTTTGTTGTGTGGCGGAAATCAACGCCGAGCTTTGCTTTTTATCAGAGCGAGGAAATTAAATGTATTCATTATATCGAGTGAAAATCAAATCTACAATTTTTACTTATTTAGAAAACATATAAAAATTTTAACGTAGCGGGATTTGTTTTCTTAATAAGTATTTTTCTTTCCTAAGTGTGGATTAACACTAAAAATGTCTACAATTTTTAATTGTACAGTCCATACGAATTACTATAAAATACTTTTTTTTAAGAATTAATTTTTATAAGTATAAATAATAAAATGTAGCGGCATTTGAACCTGTACCTCTTGAAAGCCACTCTAATCATTTTCTTTCTTTTCTAAGTATGGAACAACACTCAAAACAAATTAAAAATATCCATTATAATCTTTCACAATTTTAAATATTTCTTCAAATATTGATTCTGTTACTCTCATCCTATACTATACTAATGCAATAGCAATCCACTATCGGCACCTATGCAGTATGCATCCACATTTGCGTTTAGTTCCGTCTGATTTACTCTGAGATATGAATGTATACTCAAGTAATGAAAACGCAAATAGTACGGGGATGTGTTTACTTGTTACATACAATGCTAAGAAATTCTTGCATTTCATCTATTACATACTCGTAGGCCATAGTGGTGGTGGGTTTGATTTTTACTTGGGAGAATGGGTAATTTTTGTTTTCTTTCTTTTATTTATTATATAGACTAGCTGCCCACCTGACGCTTCGCCCGCATTTCACCTAATAATTTATATATATTTTATTTATTTATATATACTTTAACTTTGAGAAACTGCAAATACTGCAGGCTGATTGCGAGGACGAAATCGACGGTAAGGGCGCCACGAGTCTCGAACCTATAATTGCGGCCGTGAGCAGAGCGTTGAATTGTTTTAATTTTACATTTTCTCAAAGTATACGTACAAATTACAAGCTAAGCTAAGAGTCAAAGCTATAAACATATTATAAAATTTCCTTGATGATGGAACCTTCTTTTGTCCGTATATTTCAATATCTTTGACAAATAAAAAACAGTGAAATATCACCTTGCAATTTTCAATTATTTTTTGTTACAAAATGCCTTCTTGTGACTTATTTATAAAAACTAAGTTTAGGTGTCCGTGACTTTTTTAGAACTAATAATATTTTATTAATATTTCTGCCATACAATGTATTGACATATATTTAACTATTTTTGCAGCGCACGCGCTTAAGGCTAACTAAGACGTACACTGTAACATTATATAGCCTAAAGCACTCCTGAAGAAACTAGCTTTCATACAAAACAAATAGAAATAAAAAGGACCAGTAGATACAGAGATCAAACCAACAAACAAGCAAATTCTTCCTCTTTATTATATTAGTATAAATATACATAAGTAAAAAAAAAATAAAATAAATCAGCTTCACGCTGTATCCCGCACACAGCAGGGTAGGCAGAGGGAACCTAGTGTTAAGACACTCCGTTCCCCACTTTCTGCCCAATTCTGGAGGCATTGCGTGTTGAGGGGCAGAACTCAACGCCGCGCTTAACCTCGACACCAGAGCGAAGAAATGAAAAAATAAATTTAAATAAATATTTCATCTCCTCGAGTGGGGATCGAACCCACAACCAGTCGGTTTTACAGTCACACCTCGTGCCGCTGCGCCACGACTGGCCTCAAAGTATATACATAAGTAAATTAAAAATAATTAATATTCTATATCTCCATGTGTGGACATGGGAAGAAAGTGATAAATAGGTCCCGATTAAAACATAATATACAAAAGAACTAAACGTCAACACACTTAATTCCCAATTCCAGACGTTGCATGTTGAGTGGCGAAATTCAATACCGCGCTTTGCTTTACTAAAAAAGGACAGTAAAAATAATTAATTCTTTGAGAATCAAACTCACACCTATTGCTCTAACAGTCAAATTCATAATAACATCTTTTAAATCCACTTAAAAACCAATCCTAGTTAATGAGCACGATTGACTCCCAAATATTAGCACTTGTATCAAAGGCTGTATAAACAATTTATCAGCCGCTAAGCCCCTGGCACGTCGCCAGTCATACAAATATAACAGACGGATGTATGTACAATATCCTTATAGCGCAGTTGTTGATTAAATTTCATACTTTGATATATTGACGTGTTTTGTTATTTGGATAAATAAGAATAGATAAAGCGAAAATGAGATTAGTAAGATGTATGATAAATAAACAAAACCGATCAAGTATGAGTTGGACTCGCCCACAGAGTCAACAGGAAATATAACTTACAAAAATTGACAAACTTAACTTCCTTCCTTTTGTTATCCGACTACGGCGAAGCAAAAAGGAGGGTTATAATTTTGACCTGTATGTATAAATGTATGTGGGTATGGATGTTTATCTTTTCCGTCATAACTTCTAACCTAGTTATCATAAAAAGACAAATGAAGTGTCGTGAGAAACCTCTTGATCGTCTGCTAGTTTAGGCTACATGAAGTTACTTTAAATTAACTACAGCGCTCTCTAGAGGACTTAAAGTAAAGAACTAAAAAACGTGTGGGGTATCAAATGAAAGACATTTCTTAGCACTTTTCAAATATGTAATCATTATTAGCTGTTTCTCGCGGCTTTGCTTGCAATAATGAGATAATTTCAAGAATTTATAAAATCAATTCGAAACTAGTTAGGTATCATAATTGGACAAATAAAGAGTCGTTGGAAGCCTTTTGGTCATCGGTTCGATGTATACCTAAGACAAATTCACATAACTTCAAAATAAGTTAAAGAAAAAGAAAGTTAAAAAACTGAACCCGATTACTAAAACACGCTCAAAAAAGTAAGAAACAAGAAAATAGTCCCCGCAGAAATTATTATGTACATAAAGAACTTACTAACACATAGTGTCTAAGTCAATGTAACTGACACAACTGATACTGATACTATACTTTTAATGTAACTGGACGATTCGGAAATCTAATTGAGTTTAAAAAATATATACTTAAATAATTATTTTGATAGTTTTATAACATTAAAAACACTATTCAGCATAATAGACTAAATGAAAATAAATATAACAAACCTAAAAAACGAGATTCAGCTCACCCTATGATAAGGGAACTCTTAAAACTAAAAAAAATAAGAAAGTCAGGTGTAACGAACGGATGTACATAATCAGCGGAAACAAAAAGCCGTGCAATGATCTTAATGCATACTTTCCCTAGAGTGATCGCTCTTTTACGGATTCCGTGGGGAAATATGAAAATGCTCAACGCTGTATACTGTATTGTAGATATAATATATTTTATAAGTTTAAAATTAAATGAAGTAAAAGTTAATAATAGAGGCCAGTCGTGGCGCAGCTGCATAAGCGACTGTGATCGCGAAAGGTTGTAGGTTTCGTCTCGAGAAAATGAAATATTCAATATTTTAATTTAAGTCGAGGCACCTCGTGGCGCAGCGGCACGAGGTGTGACTGTAAAGCCGACTGGTTGTGGGTTCGATCCCCACTCGAGGAGATGAAATATTTAATTAAATTTATATTTCCATTTCTTCGCTCTGGTGTCGAGGTTAAGCGCGGCGTTGAGTTCTGCCACTCAACACGCAATGCCTCCAGAATTCGGCAGAAAGTGGGGAACGGAGTGTTACACTAGGTTCCCTCTGCCTACCCTGTTGTGCGGGATACAACGTGAAGCTGATTTATTTATTTATTTAATTTAAGTATAACGCATGCGCATACTTGTCATATTAATAATTATATTTTTGGAGGTATACTAAATAGCTTACTATTATTTCAACATTGCACGAAATATTAAAGAGGAGTGAAGTTTCTCTATTTAATATTAAATGCAATGTTGTATCTCTCTGAGTTTCCCTCATTATATGAAAGATACAGTAAGAAAATATGTTTGTTTAGTTTTTTTTTGGTAAAAATAACCCGGGAAGACACTATTCCCATTAAGACTTCCGTCCCCCACTTTCCACCGAATTCTCGAGGCAATGCATGTTGAGTGGCAAAACTGAAGGCCGCACTTTGCTTGGTTACCAAGGCGAGGAAAATGAAAACATAAAATATTTAATTTCACCGAATGGGAACGGAGCCCGCAACCGTCGCGTTACAATCGCACGTTTATCTCCTCGCGCCACGGCGACCTCATCCTGTACTGTATATATAATAAAAATAAAAACAAATCGTATGTATATTTTTTTAATCTACATTTCAAAAGTTCACAAACAAGTAGGCTAAGCTAATAACATAAAGTCCATTACCGATTTACGCTGAAACTTTTATAAGTGCTATAAACTTTTTTATAGACAAAGTTGCGTAATTAAAACGTTATCTAGATTTTCTACTTCAGGAATTAATTTTAATGTAATTATGAATTTAAATGTATTATTATCAGGCGTAGTGAAGAAGGGGAACGTGGGGAATGGATTGTATTAACACTAGGTTCCCTCCGCCTACCGTGCCATAAGCGGGAAATTGCGTGAAGCTGCTGCATATAAATAATATAAATAATAAAACATTTATTATGGCAAAAGGTGTACCTTAGGTAACGATGCTTGAGTACCGAGTCTCAAGCATCGCTGTTTTTCACTTATACCTTAGAAATTTTGCTCCCTAAGATGTTAATATTGAATATAAAAATGTTGCTCTAACAAGATAAAGTGCGAGCTCGAGGTATTGCAGCGTCGAGTACCGACACTCAACACGCAATGCCTCGAGAATTCGGAAGAAAGTGGGGAATGGAAGTGACTTAATAGGAAGGAACTGTATTATTATTAAGCTGCTCAGCAACATGCGGGATACAGCGCGCGCGTGAAGCTTAAAAAATATTATTAAAGCCGTTGTTATTGTGGCTCACAACTAGCTATCCTTTGCCTAACCTGCCTTATCCAGGATACAGATAGATAGATAGACAAAATTCTTCATTGCACACACAAACTATAAGTACATAAAAAAATAGAATCGATAATTGTAGAAATATAACTAGCACGCAAAGGCGACCTTATCACTATTAGTGATCTCTTACAGGTAACCTTGGGCGTAAACGTTTACAAAAAAATACAATATGAAAAAACCATCCAAAGAACCAAGAAGACTATATAGTTTTTCTGTACAGAACCAAACTTGATAAAAAAAAGTACAGCATTTCATTTAGAAGATGCACATTGTCATTTAATGAAAGATCCCTTCTTATATAAAGACGTATAGAGATTCAAGTAATATTCAGAAACGTATTGATCGTGTGAATGACTTTTGATTACTGGAGTGTAGCACTAGGATATTACAAATATGTATTTTATACGTACATTTATTTATCTTTATATCGTTATACTCAGTTTCAACACTATATCACCAAACATAGCAGGGTGGGGTAGGTAACCTAGTATTAACATAAACTCTTTCCCTTTTTTCCAAGTTTAGATACCTTACGTGTTTAGTCACGGACCTCAACGCCACTTTTTATTTACTAGAGCGGGGTTGTGAAACTAATTTAATTACGAAAAAAATATACAAACAGGATAATATTTACAATGTTTATTAAGCATACTAAAATATTACATGTTGAATTTTTTTCTACTTGTAAATCGAACTTGTTACTAATGTTTTTAATATATATCTGCGTAACTACAGCAATAAAACAAGACACGTGCATGTTACATTTGAAAACTAAAATTGTAAGAGTTCAACTCTTCAACTAAATCTTTACAAAATGCTTTCCAGTTCGCACGAGTTACTTTAATAATATATACCTCATTCGCATTTTACTAAACTACCATATTCATTTTTACTATAATATGATATGGTTAAGGCCGTTGGGGCGAAACGCCCAAGCATGCCACTGTTAACACGATGGTTGTGGGTTCGTTCCCCACTTGGATGAATGACAGATTTTATATTTCCATTTACTCGCCCTCGTAACGAGACAAAGCGCGGCGTTGAGTTCGTTATGGTATTACTCTAGCAAGACAAAATGCAGTGTTGAATTCCACCAGTCAACATACAATCGAATATGGCGGCAAGTTTAGAACGGAATGTCTTTACACTAGCAAACACTACTACTGTGTCTCAAGTCAATATATAAAGTCAAATGTTTTAAAAAATAGATCGTCAATCTAATACAGGCAACTTCAAAAACAAGTCCGAACATATTACTCGAAAGCTTTAGATGTATTTTGTTTGAAATTCCCAAGTAGTTCCAGTTGCAATTCAACTAAGATTACTTTGGAAAGAACGTGTCGAGATCCGGAATTGAACTTCACACCGTTCACATTTCGCGCCGGTGTAAAGAAATTGAAATACGTACTTGAGGCTATTTCAGCTCATTGAGTAAATATATACCGTAGTGTATGTTTTATATTTTTTTTTAACATCCGTTATGGTTTTTTACAAGTCATATAATATGTATAAGTTCATCTATATATATAAAAAATACAGTTTCACTCTTTCAGGGAAACCTACAGTAAGACCATCAAGTCCACAGTAAGGCAATATTTCACAGCGTCACAACGACGTCATCTAAACTTATAATAAAATCGTAGCGGATTGGTGTTTGTTCATGTAATAGAACTACAATGATTTTTAATTTTTTTATCTGTTTGTTCGTCCGTTTGCCTGTTTGTAATACAGAATACACGATGCTTCAAAAATTGCGCCGAAAGTGGGGAAAACGGTGTCTAAACATAATATATTTATAAGACATAAAAATAAAACTGAAAAACAATCAAATTACTGTTTACCTATAATATTTTAATCTATACATATAAATAAAATTAAAAGCTCGTGTGATATCAACATAACTGTTTTTACACTTCCCAAATGTATCTTGATAGAATCTCTTTTAATTCTATTTAAAAAAAATCTATTTAAAATAATTAAACTAAACAAAATCAAACTAAATAAAACTCAAAAAGCTGAATAGATTTAAAACATTGTTTGTCCAAAATGACCTGTCCGTCTCATCTGCTGTTGACAGAGGACTGACGTTTCAAAACTTATGATAAACGTCTAAACTATTGTATGAAGTGAATTTTCAACATAAAATAGTTATAGTAAAAAATTGAAAGCAGAATATTTCAACAAGCACATACCGTTCTTGAAATATTCTGCTTCAATTTTGAAATATTTTGCTTCAATTTTCATTACATTTTAGACAGTATTGGAACCTTTTATGATCAATAAAACATTTTAATATAAGATTTTTAGATAACTATCCATTCTCCGCTTATCTTATATAACAGAGTGGACAGGGGAAAGCTAAAGTTAATATGATGAGCGGTGGAACTGAACGCCACACTTTTCTTACCATCTGACAGTAAAAATGTGGATAGTCACTTAGTCCGAGTGCTCACCGGACCTACGAGTGCAATCATCACGTTCACTGTCAGATGCTGTGTTACTATTTACCGCGCTACAATGCCCTGGAATAATAATCTCTTCTTAACATAAATAAAAAAGATAAAGAAAATGTAAACAAAACTAAACAAAAATTCTCAAAGCTAACAGCTTAAGAATTTAAGAACGTACTAAATTGCCTCTTTTGAATGTCAGTAGGCAATTCCAACCAAATATAACAGAAAATAAATTTTAAAAGGCAACAATTCATTGAACCATTTCTACAATTGGCCGTAAACAGAGCGGCGGTAAAACCGTCAATGCATGCTATTTACGTGATTTACTATGCGCTAAGCTTTAAAAGTGGAGTTAAGAAAGTTTGTAATTTATAATACTTCATGGAAGTAGTTATTTCTAGGCTTTTAGCATTAAATGAGAATAGTTTTTATTTGTGATAAAGGTAATTGCTTATACTAATTATATTGAGGGCAGTCGTGGCGCAGGTGCACAAAGTGTGATTAAATCGACTCATGTTCGATTCCCACTTGAGGAAATAAAATATTTATTTAAATTTATATTTTCATTTCTTCGCTCTGGTGCTGAGGTAAAGCGTGGCGTTGAGCGTAATACGTAATGCCCCCAGAATTCGGCGGAAAGTGAAAAACGCAGTTACTTAACATTAGGTTCCCTCTGCCTACCCTGCCGTGTGCGGAATAATCTAATTAAATCAAATCTGTTTCACGCTGTATCACGCACGTGCCAGGTTAAGCAGAGGAAATCTGCGAACCTTAGGACACTCCGTTTCACATTATACACTTCCCAACTTTCCGCCGCATTTTTGAAGCACTGCATGTTGAGTGGCACAACTCAACGCCGCACTTTACCTCGGTACTGAGTGAGAATTGAACCCACAATCGTCGTGTTGACAATTAATACCATTAGCAATTTTTCGATGTACGACCGGTATCGATTCCCCTCTCTACCATATCCACTCATATAAAATTAGCGCTCAGTGGTGTACAAGCTAATTTGCGAGTTGGTCGTCGTCTGGAAATGTGGTTGGTGTCGATATTGTGAATTCGTTCTATTTTATTATACTTGTAGTGTCAAAGAAAAATAACGGTTGTTAAGCTGTTAGTGATTTTGTTGTATTTATCTTTGAATAAAGTCATACATTGTCAATTCAGGGTAGTTTTTAATTAAATTAACCTCAGACCATCCTACATTGTTTTATTTTTATATTTATTCTTATTTTTAAGAATACAATAAATTTTATAA
Source organism: Heliconius erato x Heliconius himera (assembly GCA_013421005.1). Taxonomy (NCBI): domain Eukaryota; kingdom Metazoa; phylum Arthropoda; class Insecta; order Lepidoptera; family Nymphalidae; genus Heliconius; species Heliconius erato x Heliconius himera. The sequence goes on from JAATLQ010018556.1 coordinate 22,516, forward strand.
CCATAAGGATATATCTGCATACATAACTAACTAGATCAAGATGTATACAGGTCTCAGAAGTATAAACGAAACCATATTTGATCCAGCGAGCACTATCATCAATCTTAAAATATTGCTTTTACTCTCAAGTGTCGTAGTTGTTGTTGTAAAATTTCAAATAAAAAAATATTGTTTAAATTAACTTTTCAATCTTTATGTCTAGGAAATAAGAGTGGTTATTTAGAAAACGTATAAAAATTTGAACGTAGTGTTGAATAACACTTTAAAAAAGTTTAAAAATAATAAAAGTGGTTTTGTGTGTAGACATTATATAATAATTATACATAAACAATTTATACAGATAATACGAATGCATAGTATTTTGTTAGTTTCTGCACAAAGTTTATAATGTTTAGAATATCTAAATAAAGTAACTTCAACAATTAGATTTTAAACAAAATAAAAAATGTATCATTTATCAAGTTAATTGGTTAAACAGTTACAAGAGAACAAAGGAACGGCCGTACATAGATAGCGCCAGCGCCCAAAGCTTCGCTGCAGTCGGTTAATCCATGCTAATTATAAAAGTTTATTAATATATACAAAAATATTTAAATTATATAGATGTCCCATTATAAGATCAATTGGTTTCAAACCTAATTTCATATAGAGTAGCTGTGTTATTGCTTAAATAGTAAAATTGTAACTTTTATATTGAAAAGTTTATATAATATCATGTAATTTGTTTCGATATAAATTAGTTACTCAGAATAAATCTTAGGCGCGCAATTCATCAAAGTTTTGACTGCGGTTAAAAGGTAGTAAAGAAAATTTTAGATTTGAATTCATAGTTAGATAGATTCTTTTCAATAAGCCTACACAGAACTCTACCTACAACATAAATACATAAATTTCCAGACATTAATACGCCCGGTATTTCCCCGGGGGCCGCGAGTCGCCGCTAAATTAAAAACTTGGCTATGTTAATAACGAGCCTTGCGGTCCGCTATTATTGCTTAAAAACATCCTGTTGGCGGCTTACTGCATAATGTATCCTTACTCAATAGTGGATTCGATTCCTGCTTATATAAAAATTTAAAAATCGGTCAAATGCTAGTTAGACTAACCCACTGAGGGTTCCTTAACAATTTCAAAATTAACGTACTCAACACTAACTATAATAGTTATTTTATACAACTTGTATAAAATAACTATTATAGTAACTAGCAAATTTGGCAAACTAAGTCATTTAAACTGATGTATTTTTTTTATTTATGAACCATTGTGTCAAGGTGTCAATCTTAAAGATTATTTAACTTTCAATTGGTATGATGTTAAAAACACCAAGATTTCAAGATTTTGGATTGGGATCGGAGTTTACGCGGGAAAACAACGCTTGCAGTGCACGCGTGCTTACCATCTAGCTAAATACCGTATACCTAAACATTTTTCTTTAAATACAACAAATTTTAGGAGCAAAATCAAATAAATTCCCACAAGATTTAAGTTATTTAATGAGGTTATCGTGGCTGCAGTGGCAGGGGCGTGTGACTTTAAACACGACAGTCGAGGATTCAATTTAAACTCGGGGAAATGAATTATAATTTATTAATATTTAGAGGCCAGTTAAAATTCAAATTCGAATTCAAAATATTATTTATTCAAATAGACTATTACACTGCAAGCAAACAATATTTATAAGCACTTTTGAATCGTCGAATGAACATGTAAACAAAAAAGCAACCACCGTTTCGGAAGGCAGTTTTGCTGAGAAGAGCCGGCAAGAAACTCAACAGTTGCTCTTTTCAAAGTCAATGGTATTATTACATTATCTGGCAGCTATCCTGTAAATATTCTTGAACAGTGTAATAAGCTTTACTTGTAAGTATTTTTTTTCAAGATACTTTAAATCTATATAAAATTAAAAGGTGTGACATAAATTTGTGTTTTTCCAGAGCTAGTCGTGGCGCAGCGGCACAAAATGTGACGACTAGTTGTAGGTTCGATCCCCACTCGAGGAGATAAAATATTTACTTAAATTTATATTTCCATTTCTTCGCTCTTCTTTCTTCTTCGCTTCGGTGTCGAGGCAAAGCCTTGAGCGGCGTTGAGTTCTGCCACTCAACAAGCAATGTCTCCAGAATTCTGCAGAATGTGGGGAACGGAGTGTCTTAACACTAGGTTCACTCTGCCTACCCTGCAGTGTGCGGGATACAGCGTGAAGCTGATTGATTGATTGATTTGATTGTGTTTTTTCAAGTGCGTATAGTTATTTACACGATACCAAAACACAATTTAACAATTTTAACATTTTTGTCTGTCTGTTTATCCGGGCTAACGTCCGGACCAGCTGAATCGATTATTATGGAACTAAAACTAAAATACAGAGGGGGTCGTGGAGCAACATAAAGGCTATTTTGATTCAATAAAAAAGTTATATCAATTTAAAGTGCGTTGTTCGACAAAATTGCGACTTTCTTAAAAAAAAAATTATACAACTGTTATATGAAATTGGTCAAATGTTTAGTTTTCAGTGTTTTGTTGTTTGATATTATTTGTAAATTATTATTTGTATGATGATAAAACAACTCAAAATTATATGATTATAATAAAGACCGAGATTCAGGATTTTCCAATGTAAGTTAACACTCTCTCAAACGAGTGTTTGAAACTTCTCAATGATAGATAGAGATTTGTGGAGCAATTTACAGGATGGAGGTGTCAGCACCATTTTAAATGAAACTATAGTCTTAACTATTCTATAAAAGCCTAATACAGTTAAAAAAACCCAAAAATGAAAAGTGTTTTTTTTTTTCAAAAATAAATAAAATTAAAATTTTCAAATAAAACGCCATTTTAAAAGAATAACACTAACCTGTCAAAGCGGCGACGTCGCACACGCCTCGTTCAAGAAATCGAGTCGCACCATCTAGCGTCGGGTTGTGGCTAACGGCGGCGACGTGATGTTAAATCAACGCAACACTTAGAAATACACTTTACACACACTCACTTTTATCGTTTCATTTGTCCACTTATTTATTAGAATGCATAAACTGCATCTCCGTAACATATTACGATATACATCTAGGGGGATCTCGTCGGCATATTCTGGTTATGAATGAAGTCTAAAATTTCGTATCATTTAAATTACCGTCTTATAATAAAAACTGGCTTTTATTGCGTTGAATGCCAATGCCAGCCACACAAATTAAAATAATATCTATGTTAGTCAGAATGTGGGTATTTCGACATTTTCGTCATCGTTATGGCTAAATATCGTACGCAGCACTTCTTAAACCGAAGCCAAGTAATGAGAGAAGCAGCACTATCAAAGTCCGAATAACAACACACTGATGTCAGAACAAAATAAGTTAACTGATAAAATAGCAAAATACAATCAACCGCAACACACAATATTCAATAACAAAAAGTTTAAGTCTTTTGACATCAACAACAAAGTTGTCAGTGTTGCAAGTGACCAGCCCGTCAGTGCTGCAGTTGCAAAAATTTTTAGATAATTTACAACAAAAAAATATGTTATTTTTATATTCTATTTTAATTTAAATAAACAAATTATAAAATTATTTATACTAATAAATAAATTATAAAATTATTTATACTAATAAATAAATTATAAAATTATTTTTATGTTTAAAAAATATTTAAAATTAAATATTTTTAATAATAATACAATATTATTATTGTATTATTATTAAAAATTTTTTACATATTTTAACCTTAAAACCCGAATACTAGTTTTCAATATTTTTTTTAATTTTAATAATTACTTTTATAGTAATAATTAATATAAGAAAAAATAATAAAATATTCATTTGGAATCTATTGACACTACTCATTAGTTAAAAAGTTACGATTCCAAGTCAAGTCTGTAATTTTTTTTGTCATTTTTTACACAACATCTATAAATAAAGATGTAATTATTACAAACAATAATTTATCCTTCAATACAATTTTATAAACAGAGATATTAAATAATTCGTTGTCAATAGTCTCTGAAATTTTAAAATTTTAAAATACAACATGGCGGAAAGTGACATTCAGCTACGTCATTCGAAAGTTTGCCCTCTTTATGTTTCGCGCCTTAATATAACTCTATAGTTCATAATAAATGTAGATTTTACTTTTTACGCATACGCATTAAAATAATTAATAAAATCATCGATACTATTTACAAATAATTTCTAAGTAATAATTAATTTCGTATTGAGTTTTCGTAGATTCCCGTGTAACATTATTTGACTCGTTTCTATTTAATTTGTACCATTTTGTATCAAAATAATAAAACAAATGTAAATAATAATAAAAATCTTCATTAAAAATTTAAAAATATGTTCGAGATGTATTTTAATAAATGGCAGTACCATGTAATATGAATTATTACAATGATTGTAAAAGGAGCACTGTCTCTTCCATCCTTTAAAAACACATATAATGTAAAAAAATGATGTTAGCTGATGGCAGTGCCATAGCAAAATCAATTTCTTCGTAAATAGGCGCATAATGAGGCCTTTAACGCTGTACATTGATTTATGATGTTATGCTAAGTCCAGCACACACAGTCTCCAGGTACAATAAAAATTGTTAACAATCGTTGAGGCCATTCGTAGCGCGGAGGCACAAAGTGTGACTGTAAAATCCACTTTTTGTAGGTTCGATGCTGACTCGAAGAAATTAAATAATTAATTACATCCCTACGCTCTGTTGTAGAGGCAAAGCGCGGCGTTGAGTTCCGCCACTCAACGTGAAATGTCTCCAGAACTCGATGGAAAGTGGGGAACGGAGTGTCTTAACACTAGGTTCCCTCTACCCCTACCCTGCTGTGAACGGCATACAGCGTGAAACTGATTTGATTTGGCAATCAAGTCGTTTTAGAGACCGTCGTGGCACAGCGACACGGAATATATACAACGTGATGTAAAAGGTTTTTTAAGGAGTTTTCTTTTTTTATTTCTGCATACTACAATTTATTAGCTTAATGTTATCAATTTTCTACAGTGATCCAATTTATAATTCTATTATTTCTATATATTTTAAATATTAGCTGTCACAAGCAAAAATGGTAGTAACTTACTTTGATATCCACTTTTTCATATTTAGATTAGTCCGATTATATTGTCAGAATTCAATACTTTATAATTTAAGCTGATTTCGCTGAACAATGAAATAAAAAAAAATATCACGGCAGTGACTCAGAGGCTATCCCTGGATTTCCTTTGGTTTCTTCGACATGGAGGAAACCAAGCAGAAAAAACAGTTTTATAAAGCACAAATCTTATATAAATAGTAAGATATGCTTGTTGCCTCACAGCTAACTCGATTTCATCGCTATGCTGGTACGATCAAAAGTTGATATTTCATATTACGTACCCCTTATTCACATATTCAAGTGTTCACATCCTTGCCTATACTACAATTTGGAATATACGGACAGATATTCTCTCTATTATGATTTATGTTTTTTATAATGTAGACGCAGTCGTGGCGCAGCGGTATAGCGCCTGAATCTAAATTTGACGCTTGTGGGTTCGATTCGCACTCGGCGAAAATACAATTTAAGGTATGGAATATTTCTTGCTTGATTTCACTATACTACATGAAACACACTGATTCATCTCGCTTACCTCCAAAATGTGAGTAAAAATTAAAAACGATTTTTATAAACATTTACTCTCACTCGAGGGAACAGCCAATTCCCAATATATTGTGTTCTACCCTCAAGACGCAATGTCTCGGAAATTGGACTATTGCGTCGTAACTCGAAGTTCCCTCAGTTTTCCTTGCTATTCGCCGATAACTATATGAACCTAAAAAAACAATCATTTTCCGAGCGGGGATCAAACCCACAACCACCAGCTTAAAGTACTGCACTGACTCACCACATTTGCCTTTGGCAAATAAAAGTTTAAATAGGAAATGCCACCCATATACTCCCATTTGATCTGCATTCAGGTCGATTCCCTGCGAGTGTTTTCCAAACGTTTTCCTCCGAACACTACTTACTATTCCTATTCCACCGAGGGACGTGACCATGATTTATTTACAGACGGATGTCCCGCTTTTATTTATATCGTACATATATATACCATATAGATTTCTGATTCAGCTATAAATATGAAACTAGCAACCCACATTCGGCTTTGCCCGTGTATACCTATATTATACAAAATCTTTATATAAACTGCCTAGCCTGTGATTTGTTCTAATTTACACATTACATTTTTATATATGTGTAAGCTGTATTATTGTAAAATTTAATGTAAAATAGTTAAGTAGTTTTTGCATGATATTGGAACAAACATTTATCCCTACGAACTTTCATATTTATAATATTAAGTTGGATATACGGATATATAACATATAGATTTCTGATTCAGGGATATATATGAAATATTGAGGACAAAAACTACCCTGAGGGTTTTCTTTTATTAGAATTATACGATGTTTACAAGACTTCTGTATGCGTTGTTATAATAATTGGCTGTCTATTTTAGTAAAGGAATGTATAATATAATAACATATTTTGTTTCGTACAATTTTTTTCGTGCTATATTTTATGATTTCGCCTATCTAATTGAATGGTATTTTCTTCATAAAGAGTGTGAGGGAGAAGTAATTACGTACGTATACGTTACGTTACGTTACGTACATATGTACATCACTCTGTTTTCCGTTGTTGGGTTCTGATATGTTTTATGTTTGTTAACAGAGTGTGGAGAGTGTAACACTTAGTTTCCAGGTACCCTCTGCCTACTTTGTTATGTGTACTAAGTGCTGGAAGCAGCGGGAAGCTAATATAAAAATATTCAGCAGCTTAACGCTTATTTTTGCATAGCAAAAAAATTATATAATCATTCCGCGATTGGGTAGCAAACCCACAACTTCTAAATTTATCAAAAAGTTTTTTTTTTTTGTGGGCAGATATATGTTTCCTGTAGAAATACCTCATTATAAAAGTAGCAAATTGTTATCAATAATTATTGCAGTATTCCACTTTAAAATAAAATATTTTTAGCTAAAAAATAATCTCTCACGATTTAATATTTACATGCAAAATGAAGGTAGCTCCTATTAAAAAGCTATTTAAAATTAAAACGACTTGTTTCTTTAAGGAAAAAGTTAATAGCTTTGCCAATTAAATATCGAAAGCTCGAATCCGCTGAGAAATGCGGCAGATGATTAAGCCTGGAAGTAAACCAGCTTAAAATAAATATTTATATATTTATAGCTGTACGTTTTTTACATTTCATATTATTTTCTCGACGGTTGTGTGTTCGATTCCCACTCAGTGGAATGTAATATTTAATGATTTTATTTCCTCGCTCCGGTAACGAGGCAAAGCCATACAGTTTTCATCGCTTGTTACAATTAATTAATGTTGTTGTTATCATCTCTGTAGGGAGAGCTCACTCTACACCAAAACATATCGAATGTCAGCATTATAATAATATCTATTATGGCTCATAAACGATAACGATCGCCACTCTGGGCAGGTCAGGTCGGCCCCATTGCAGAATCAGAGCCCTAGTCCTATCTCACAGCAACGAGGTGAGAGACAGAAATATTTTTTCGACACAGCTCGCTGTGGCGCTATAAGAACATCTTCAAGCTTCTGGACTGGAAAAGATTAATATCAATGGCGATTAACTTATACATCATCGTAGTACTTATAGCACCATAAAAAACTTACTCGAAGACCTCAGTAGTGTTTCTAACTTAGTAGTATGTGATTGAATCAGAAATGACAATATCGTAGGAGGACGAGAGTAGCGAGCGGCTCAGGCGAGACCTGGGCCGATAGAGAGGCACGATCAAACTAAACGTTGAGCATTCATTGTTACTTGTAATTATATAATCTGTGTAATGTATAATTTAAGACAAAAAAACTATTAACGAGTAGATACAAATAAATGTGAAAACTTCTTGTAAGAATTTTTTTTAAACATTTTTAAAGTGTTATTCCACACTTAGGAAAAAAAATACTTATTTAGAAAACGTATAAATAAAAATATACGTTTTCTAAATAAGTATTTTTCTTTCCTAAGTGTGGAATAACACTTTAAAAATATTTAAAAAATAGTATTCTCTCTTACCAAACGATAATTCTTAGTAATTATCTTTGGGTAGCGGTAATTTGTAAAAATCTCCCTACAGAGATACTAACAACATAAATAAGTGGTAACAAGCGTATAAAAATTTCAACGTAGCTTGATGAGAACGTATGGCTTAGTGGTCGGAGCGCCTGGTCGGTTTCCAGGAGGCGCGGGTTCGAGTCCCGCTACGTTCAAAAAATTTTATATTATGTTTCTAAATAAGTATTTTTCTTTTAAATTTTTTTTATCTTAGTTACTACACTATGTTACTCAATATATATCAAAATTTAGCCTTATATAGTCCATTAGCTTGGACTTTTTTCTAAGGAAAAAGACAAGGCAAATGAGCGTACGGGTCACCTCACGATCACCTTACGGTTACATAACTGATCACCGCTTACCACGACCGCGTAGAGCCGAGAGTACCAGAGGAGCTACAGGTGCGTTGCAGGTGAAGATAGAATAGATACAATAGAGAGATAGACGCTTTTTAAAGGTACCCAAATCGTATCACTTGGAAACACTGCCGAAGGTAGGCCATTCCGCTGCTAGTTGCGGCTCGTGGAAGGAAGTTCCTACCAAACCGCACGTATGGATGCTGTGGATGGTATTTAAGTTGCGTACAGACGTACTGTGCGGTTAGAACATTCGGCGGTAGGTACCAGGTGAAACATTTCCCCAGAACACTCCTCATGATAAATGCGGTAGATAAAGCAGAGCGAGGAGACGTCTCTAAGTAAAGCCAAAAATTCTAACCTGACCTGAATCATGACTTTGGAGTATGCGTTGTCTGTCAGTTATTGTTTAGTAACAGAAGAGTTATGTGTTAAGCACACATATCTCGTCATCCTCTTTGAAAGAGAAATAAACGAATTAATAGTAATGTAAAGCAAAGCAAGAAAGTAAGGCAAAGCGCGTTGTTGAGTTCCGCCACTCAACACGCAATGCCTCCAGAACTTGGCGGAAAGTGGGGAACGGAGTGTCTTAGCATTAGGTTTCCTTTGCTACCCTGCTGTGTACGGGTTACAGCGTGAACCTGTTTTAATTTTAAATAGAAAAGTGACGACGCCGGGGCGCAATTGGGCTGCATCTGACTGCTGAGGTATATTGAAAAAGTTTATTTAGATACTATTCGATTTAAATTATTTTTATTCACCTGCTCTGACAAGACAGGGTGAGACAAGACAGTGAACAGAGAGTCTTAATATTAGGTTCCCTATGGCTATCCTACTATTTGCAGGATACGTGTGAAGCTGAAAAGAAAAATTTCTAATACTCTAACGAGGTAAGAAAAGTAAATAAATCAGTTTCACACTGTATCCCGCGCACAGCAGTGTAGGTAGAGAGAACATAGCGATAAGACATATATTCAGAAGTCATTTAGAAGATATTATTTCCAAGTTTTGAGAGGAAAAAAATAATTTAAAAGGCTTTTACTCTTAATGAGTACGGTCCAGTTCCCCAGACGACGTATTAATTTTTCTCTGACAAAATCCTATTAGCCCTCTTTATAATAAAATGAATACCGGCTTGTTTATATGAATTTAAACATTTACTTTCATAATATTTTTGATTCTAATTATATTTTAATTTTTTGCGTTACTTTATGAATAAATAAGGACAGTCATGGTGCAGGCGCACAAGCGTGCCACTGTAAGCGCGACAGGCTGTAGATTCAATTTCCATTCGCGAAAATGAAAGGTATTTAATATTTTCCTTTTTTCGCTCTGGTCGCAAAATGAAACTAAAAAAAGAAAATATATATATTGAGAAGTTGTCACAAAAGAAAACCACAAATAAGTACAATATTTTTGGTAAATTACAAAGGTAAGCCAGTTATAGATCTTATCCAACTACGCGCCTGCGGTACGTTTGCGTATACGCCGGGGTGGTCTGGTTCTGCACATCCGATACCGTACGAGACGAGGCCTAGGAGCTTGCCCTGAGACACAACTGGACTGCCTGAGTCTCCCTGGAAATTGAAATTTAAATGTATAGTGGGACGGCGTTTTGACTGTTAATGCGATGGTTGTGCGTTTGATTTCCTCTCAAGGGACGAATTAAGTTCATTTCAACGACAAAGCAAAGCAAAGCGGTGATGAGTTATAAAAATCACGCAATGTTTCGAAAATTTGGATCCTCTCTGATTATTAAATAGATTGTTTTAATACGAAAAAAAAAAACGTGAAACTGTAAAGAAAATTTTAGTCTTACCTGACAAGAATCTTTCGTCCCGTTAGAAAATCCTGCGCAGAACATTCTTTCTGTTATTTGGGAATATTTACCATTCGGCAAGTTCCTGCATTCTGCTTCACTTATCAATGGAATATAAATACGGTGAAGGACATTCTGCATGCGATTTGCCTAAAATAATAAAATGTACGTTATATTAGTAACTGTATGTATATCATATGTAATGGTGGTCGGTGCAATTGATACATGATAGAGTATTCTTTTATTTAGGTGACGTGGGTTTCCTACAAAATGTAAATGGACAGAAAATAATAAGTCACTTAATTTATCTTAATATCATGTAATTGACAAGAATCCTTCGCAAGCTACACACTATGTACTCAAAGATTTATTTGTGAGAAATTATACTAAGTATTTACTAAATGATAAGCAATTTCGCAATTTTTACATATTTTAAATAAAGCTTAGTAATCCGGCTTAAGAGTTTTGTTTTAAATATAATATTACTTAAGGAAACATTACCTTATATTTTAAATATCCCCATCCGGTAACAGAAACAAACATTCCTGGTTGTATATCGTTCGGTTGTGCGATAGCTATCGGTCTACTTGCAGAGGTGATCGGTACCGGTTTTTCTAAGAGAGCTAGCTGGTAATCATAGTCGTGAGTGTGCTGTTTGGTCTTATTCCAGAGGGGGTGTAAAAAATGTGCACATATTCTATATCGTAACGCATCGTTCCGGAACGTGGAACCGGCGTACACGTAATTCTCCTTGACGCTAAACAGGAAAAAAATAATGATTTCATGTTATGAATTACGCTAAATATGGAGATTTTTTTTTTATCGTCAAGTGACATATTGCCATTATTAATAATTGGTAATAAAAACATCCGATACGAGATCAGTCCTATGGCAATGGTAGTGAAAACTCGCATAGTACGAAAAAAATTTTTGTAGACCAAGACAACTTATATCATAACATAGCTGGTATATGCAACTTCACCATCATGGCCAAATAAATAATTATAAGGGTAGACTATGTATACTAAAATATAGTACAGTCTTCTATTTCCTATTTTCAAGACAAGGCAAAGCACAGCGTTGAGTTTCGCCACCCAATGCCTCCAGAGTTCGGCGGAAAATTGAAAATGGAATTGTCATAATACTAGGTTCCCAATTACACTCTGCTTATCCCGCTACGTGCGAGATACAGTGTGAAGCTAAAAAAAACAGTTATCTCTGCGATTAGCGCCTACAACCAAAATAAATCCTTTAGCTTAATAATATTAATATAGAAGGATATACCAGTATAGTTTTAAGTACTACTCCGACTACAATTCGAACCTATAATCATCATCATCATCTTCAATCAGCATCATTGATCACCTCAAATAATTCCTACAGTCAATACCAGAGGCGTACAAAATCATGCTAGTGTTTGCTAGTACCTCATACAGATGCGAAATTACAAATATGACAGTGATGTATCGCGACCAATATTTCATCGTTAGCCGTTAATTAGGACACTAATAACTGATTACTGGTGCTAATTAAATAGCTTTAGCGCCAAAGCCGGGGACGCGGGTTCTGTTCCCGCTCGTGACACATTTACCGGATTAGCGGTAAAGGATTATATTAATCAAGCAGATTGTTTATATCGTGTTTGCGAATGTATTACGTGATTTATAAATTTCTATATATTATGGCATCACGTTAGATTATCAAAAGCTGCGTTGTAAATTTGATTTGTACGCCTCGATATAATGTAATATAATGAAATCTTATTTAATATGTTTTTCACATTTGTTTTTGAATGGAGAGCTATATATAAATATATATAAGTACATATACATATACCAAACTGAATGATGTTGTAATTGTTATAAACCAATTGGCACTATGATTAAACATCTAATTGAATTTTGAAGTATTGAAACGCGACAGATGTACATTCGATCCTCTTTTGGGGCAATGATAATATATAAATATTTTTTATTTTTATACTCTGGTAGACAAAGAAACGCAATGTCGTAACTCGCAATAGGTTCAATATGCTATCTGCATAGGGAACCTATTGCGAGTTACCCTTTTCTAATGCTAGATTTATCGAGATGCGCCACCGAGCACACATACTTGCTTTTGTCCAATTTACATAACTTAACAGGGAAAGTTTCCCATTATGTGGAATAGAAGTGTCTTAATGAGAACGGAGATCTTAACACTAGTTTATACAGTGTACATAAGTATAATCAATATACTTACTTACAATGTGCCGCAGTCAGGACCCACTCGGGCGCGATGAGGACGCCGCCGCAGTATTTACCGAATAATACCTGATAAGGCGCGTCGTAGATCGTTATCTTCTTGCCACCAACTATCCTCCAACGAACCTTTACGAACAAAAGATATTTTAGAAACTGTTTTTTTTTCACGCTGCATCTCGCAATTTACAGGGTAAGCAGAGGGAACCTGGGAATCTAGTATTAAACCTAAAATATTAATTGAAAATTACAAATATTTGAAAATGTGAGGGTGACGTGCCGCAGTGGCACAAACTCACGTCTAACAAATGTGACGGTTGGGGGTCGATTCTCACTCGGGGTAATGAAATATTTAATATTTTTTATTTTCTCAGCTTTGTGTCTCGAAAATTAGTATGAAGCACAAATAAAATGATATCTATACTTACTTCATCTTCTACACTACCCCGATCTAGGTCTGTAAGGCCCGTGAGGTGTTCGTGGTAAAACCGATACTGCCGCGGCGGGCTGTCGCGTGTCAGCACTATCCTGACGTAATGTTTCACGCAGTCTGGCGTCAGGAGGCCTGAGTACAGTGGCTCTGAAAGTTATATATTATTTAGAATGTTATATGAAATGTTTCTGTAGCCTGAGTCATTGCCCCTTTCTTCACTAGATATTTTGAGGTAAATGAGGGCGTCCAACGCTGAATTTAATATGGTTATAATATTTTTTTAACCTTCATGGTATCTCTGTTATATTATGGCAGAATAGGTTAATTAATAAAAGAGAACAGAGTGGCCTAGTTTCGGGACACTGTTTTCCACTCGTCACCCAATTTTCGAGATATTGCGTGTTAAGTGGCAGGCTCAACGCCGCACTTCGTCTACCAGAGTAAAGAAATAAAAATAATTAACTTTCCAGACTTCGAATTGGACATTCAACTAAACAAATATTTAAAGATACTAACAATAATCTAAAAAATCATTAGTAGTGATAAAAATGATACGTATATTTCTACTTTCCAAGTCAATGAGAGTATCTTATCGAATCCGACGAGTCTGCCAAATTCCAAATTCACTTTACGAAATCGTGTTTTTTCCGTAGCACAGTTGGGCGTATCTTGCTTAGTAAATGTGCATATATATTTTGTAAATGCTCGCCGCCGATGCAATTCAATTGGGATGAGCCAGATTGCGTGCCATGGTTGTAAATTCTAATCTTGTTTTACGAAAACATTCTTGAAGATTATTATTCATTTAATTGAAGGTGTAATGAAGTAGCCTCGCTGTTTTTCACCTATCACAGACAAACGAAACCTAGTGTAACGATACTCCGCTCTCAACTTTCCCAGTTTTCGAGATATTGCATGCTAGACCTACATAATGAAAAGAACATTGCATTTACTGCTAGATGCCGTCTATCTTTGCCGACATCTACACGATTAATTAATATTATTCTCTGGCACACTACTTTTTTACCTTACTCAGTATGCACATCCCCGTGTGTACTGTAGTTACCTAGCGGGGTCTAAAGGGGTTTTTGATCTACTCCATCCCGATCATCATTTTTATTTTCCATATATTCGTATTTTCTATACAAAAACAAGGTCATGTAGAACACTCGAAACAATCTATTTCGTACAAGTCATTTGATCACAATAACTCATGTTCCAACCAAATCTAGAAACTATTGACTAGCTGAAGCATTCATCACATCATGTATACACGTCTATGAATGAAGAAATAAAAAGAAAATGCTGTATAAGGGTTTTTTTGTGAATTAATAAAAATAATTGAGGCGGTCTCAGTGTATTGGCATAGAGTCTGACAGTACGATTGTGGGTTCAACTCCCGATCGGGGTAATGAGTTATTTTCATTTTCCCACTTTGGTAAGAAAACCAAGCCTGGCGTTGAGTTTCGGTTATCAACATGCAATATTACAATAAAATTATGGGGAACGGAATGTCTTAATATTAAGTTTTCTCTGTCTATCCTGCGATATGCAGGCTACAGCGTGAGGCTAAAGTAATCTAATTATTTGTAGGTTATTATTTTTTTCTTAAACTACTTTCTATTTAAGGTTGTTTTTTACAAGATTTATCTAAATTAATAAAAATATATTTTCTTCGTGCAGCAAAAAAGTCTTAGTCTTCTCTCTAAAAAATGGCTCTACTTTTTACCTTATTACAAAGATATCAGCGGATCACAATGGCTTCACTTAAAATTCCGACTAGTAATTTTTATAAGACTAGCGCGACGTTGAGTTCCACCAATAAACACGAAATACGATGGTACGTGAGATCCGAAGGGGTTTAACATTAGGTTCCCTGTGCCTGCTATCTGTGCGATACATTTTTATAGGTTTTAAATCATCAAACAACGTCATGTTTTTATTATTATTATGAATCAAATTAAGTAGAACGTTACGATACAGATGTATTAGTTACAGTCATGACTTTATATATTATTATTATTTTTCCATAAATAATATTTTTCAAGCATAAAGGATTTGAAGTCGTGTTCTATTGCAATAATGCATATTTAAAATACGTTCATAATTCAGAGAGCTTATCTTTATGTATATATAGTACCGTTCGCCCGCACCTACGTTGGCATGAAGTATAAAACGTGAAGTTCCGTTTTTTCCGCTCCCGTAGGAGTTTCTAGAATTTTTCTATTAGTTCCCCCTACATTCCCCAAGGACCCTAGGCTACATAATATTAATACTAAAAAGAGCAACATTATACGGATTCAATATAATTCGATTACATTGAGTCCATGGATGTTTTATGCGACAATGTGACACTATTTTGCAACAATTACAACAGGCTAAAGAAAAATAGGGTAAATATATAGAACTCCAGTTTTTGGTTAACCTATGTTGTAGATGATAGAAGTGTTAAATCTAACACATGGTTGAGCTAATTACCGTCGTCTATTACAAATTGATTTTGCGGGCGTGTGCAGTAATTTTGTATGAAATGTACATACGAGTATAACAGCAATCTCTAGTTTGTAATAGTTTTTAAACCTTTGTTCAGCTTTACTGGCACTGGCACAGGTATTGGGAACCTTTAACACACTCCGTTCCCCATTTTCTACCAAAATCTCAAGGCATTGCGTATTGAGTGGCTGACAATGCCGCGCTTTGCCTTGTTACCGGAGCGAAGCAATAAAAATATTAAATATTCCTTTGCCCCGAGCAGGAATCGAACCCACAACCGTTGCGTTGTGCACCGACGTCGACGGCCTCTATACATTTGTTTAAGCAAAAAAAATAATTATCCAATAATAGAAAATTTAAATCCTAGAGCCAGTTGTAGCACACGTTTTAAAACCAACGCTTCCTTACATTCCAAAGCGTTCTGTTTAAAACTGTGTTGCTAGTTCTCTTGTTAGGGTTGATGCAAATAAACTCTATAGTACCCTTTGAAATAGCTACCTTTCTATTAGCTTAGATGAGATTTGAGTTAAGACATATCTCTATCATCATGACGTTTAAAAATATCTTAAAATAATATGTAAGTTATTTATGTAATAGTTGGTAAGTTTCTAATAAATAAATCAAATAAATCAGCTTCATGCTGTATCCTGCACACTGCAGGGTAGGCAGAGTGAACCTAGTGTTAAGACACACCGTTCCTCACTTTCTGCCGTATTCTGGAGGCATTACGTGTTGAGTGGCAGAACTCAACGCCGCGCTTGTCCTCGACACCAGAACGAAGAAATGGAAATATAAATTTAAGTAAATATTTCATCTCCTCGAGTGAGGATTGAACCCACAACCCCTGCGCCACGAGTGGCCTCAAGTTTTTAATAGTTAGTATATAATAATTTCAGCGGAGACTATTTTCTTGTTTCATACTTTTTAGAGCGTGCGATTCGTGTTATTTGTTCAATTATGATAACTAGAAGTGATTTTATAAATTCTTGCATTTATTACCTGATGAAAGCTCTTTAGCTGATAATACCCCACACGACTTAAATATTTTTTTTAGTTCTTTACTTTAAGTCCCGTAGATGGCGCTGTAGTCCACTTAACATGACGTCATACGGCCTATAACCAGCGGACATCAGAAGCGTCTAACGACACCTTATTTGTCTAATTATGACAACTAGTTTAGAAGTTATGAGGGAACAGATGAACATCCATACGCACATACATACATATAGGTCAAATCATAACCCACTTTTTTGCTTCGTAGTTGTCGAGTAAAAATTTATATAATACTTTTAAATATGTATTAAAAGCAATCTAGGTAATAAATTAAATGAATACCAAAACAAAAAAGAACAGAGTGATCTATCATTAACTGTGTCCAAAAAAATGTTTTGTTAAAACGCACAGTTGATTACGTCACTCAAAGCGCAATATTTCGAAAATTAGGGGAAAAATGTGGCTCGCAGTGTTTAACACCGGCTTCTAAAAGTAAAGTTGTAATTACCATCTTCTACTTCCGACGCGCGGCTTCCACAGAGGAGCACGACCAACATAAGTCTCACTAACATGACTGCCCACGACACTGTGCAAATAACATTAGACTCGACTGCTCATAGCAGGGCGCTACTAATCGGTTTCACGCGCCCGATAACAGATTTAATTAATGTATACAAATCACCTATAACTGTCACAACTTGATAAATAATGCCTTTTGCTCTCATTTGCCTAATCTATGGAGTTTTATGGGAGATGCGCTTCCTATATTTTTTAGCTATTTTTTTTTAAGTTTTGTTATTTACGAGCCTTTTATGTAACACGGTGAGTGGTAAGCTAACAACAGATTACAATTTTATTTTTGTTTTAGTTTCACGCGCTCTGTACACAGTATAGGCGGAGAGAACCTTGAAACCTAGTGTTAAGACACTCTGTTCCGATTAAAATGGGCAAGGTCATGACAAATATAACTTACAAACAATATTAAATAACAAGCGAAATCGTTTTTTTATAAACATGACAAAAAATCTTATACGTAAGCATGCTTATCTCGGCTACGTCGTTTGTAAGTTATGTTATAATTTTATCACTAAACTAGCGACACGCTCGCTAATTTTATTTTTATTTACTGATCTAAATGGTCAGAAATGGCTTAACCATTAGTTTTTACTTTTGTGTTCTTGTAAGCTTCCCTTAACATTTAGTGTTTGTTGTATTTTAATCGGTTTTAAAACAAAAAAATACTACAGTAATAAATGTTCCACAATATTGCTTTAAGTATTATTGAATGAAATTGTCTTATTGAATGGGCTTAAACTTTACTTTTTAATTCATAGATGTTTAAGATGATAATGTTATTAAAATACAAACGTAATTCACATTGGTAAATAAATAAATAGGTAATTGAAGCGGGTGAAGCCCCGAGCAGGTGACTAGTATGTATCCAAAATCAATTCAACTATCCCCAATATTATTAGCATAATATGTTAGTTTTTGATATTATTGAAAACCTTTCTAGTTTACGACGGTTGGAACAAATCGGCCTTATCTCTATAAAACTGATAGTTCCCTACTATAACCCGTTTTTGCGTGAACGTTGTGACACTTTGTTTTGTAAAATATGATGGGCCTGTGTGCCTGTGATAACATTGGTATATTAAAACTGTTTTTGTTATTATCGTTTTTATTTTATCATAAGTTTGAACGGTTCGTAAGTTTGTTGCGGGACAGCATCTGATTGCAAACGTAACGATGTTGTGTTCCACTCCCACTCGGAGAAATGATTATATAACTAGCGACCCCACTTAATTATTTACTTTCATGTTATAATAACATTAATACTATAAATACAATATCCATAGTATATTGACAACTAAAGATTCAACCAATTTTATAAAAATAATAAAAAAATGTTATGTACATTTTTTTATCCTGTTAGGATATGATGTAAGCGCCTACAAGAATATTAGGAGCAAATAATATTTTTTACACTGAAGTATATTAAATTTGTAGGCGCTTGTAATTGGTTGTGTGGCGGTGTCTGGCAGGGGGTTAAATCCATGCTAAGTGTCTGGCAATGGAATAAAGTGACATGGGAGTGAAAGTAGGTGACATGTGTGTGAATTGCCTGTTGTACGCAGATGATGCACTACTCATTGCATCATCAGAATGAAGTTGCAGGCATCAGTGACCACTCTCAATGAAATGAAGAAAAGACGGAATGCAAGATCAGTGTAAATGGTAAGATATTTACAAGTGGATTTGAGAAGTATATTCAGTAGAGATGGAAAATACGAAATGGAAGCAGAAACGTCAGCACAGTTGAGCGTTTGGCCGTACACAATGCAGTGTTGGTACCGACACTGCTATAGGGCAGTGAAACGTAGATATTACAGAACAAGAATTAAAGAAAGATTAATGCTATGGAGATCCGAGCTCTTCGTAGGATATGCAGAGTCTTAGCTGATCGACGCCGCAATAAAGAGATAATATAAAAGCAGGTACTAGTGAGGATGTCACCGTGAGAACGAAGAACGTGCTCACCTGATTTGGGCACATCTAACGAATGAGTGATGAAAGAATGGCAAAAAAGATTTAATACGGAAAAGTGAGCGGTAAGAGAGGTGGAGGAGACCTCGGTTGGCCTTCGAAAATACAGTATCAAAGATACTGGAGGAAGGTCACGTAAAAAGTATGAGGATCCCCCGAAGGGCATGTATGAAGCGGTTAATGATAGTGGACGAGGCGAAAGAGGTACGCAGAGACCGTAGTTAGGCGCTCCGTACTCTCTGACTACCCCGCTAGGGATATAGTGTGAACCTAGTTTTCAATATAGATTATTTCATTTCCCCTCTCTGATAGACAAAGTAAGACATAAAAGTTCACTCAACTCAACTAAAATATAATAGTGAAAACTGCTTAGCGGAGAACATTATAAAAAAATATTTTTATTATATTAGTAAATGCCCCCAGTAATAGATTTTCTCGTACATCTTCGACGTAGGGCGATCAATTACAAATGTATTTTATGTATAGATTATTTTCATTTCCCTTCTCTGGTAGACAAAGTAAGGCATTGAGGATACTCAATTTGCAACGGAAATTCTTACACGAGGTTCCTCCTGTGCTAGAATTTTCCAAGCGGTTTTATTTTAAAATATTGTTTTGTTTGGTATATCTATCACATTAGGCTAAAAACTATATTTCTCTAGCCTCACTTACACCATGACCTTTAGTTAGGTTCCCTCTAGGTTCCAGAGCATAGGTATCTTGTTATATGCCGCATACAATATGAAGCTAAAAAAATTAAGACAGACGTAAAAATAAAAACTAATTTCCACTCTTATCAAACATTGCTGTAATAGTCTAGATAAAGTGAAATAACAATATATAGAAAAATACCATAAAAAAAAACAATTCAACCAAGGAGCCTATTAAAATGAAATATAATAACGTTACCAAACAAAGGGATTTTCGAAGGCTTTCATGGCAGTGACGTCGTTGGCTGAATCTCCTCCCTTATTTATTTTTATTTGGCGTTCTATAAGCAAATACTATAAACGGTTTATTTGAATAAAGATACAATTATATCCAAATTTTTGTTTTACTTATAGAATGTTGAGGCCGTTGTGACGCAGCGGCACAGCGCTTGACTGTAAATGACGGTTGTGGGTTCGATCTCTACTCGGGGAAAACCAATAAATTTTCATTTGCTCAGTCTGGTAATAAG
Source organism: Heliconius erato x Heliconius himera (assembly GCA_013421005.1). Taxonomy (NCBI): domain Eukaryota; kingdom Metazoa; phylum Arthropoda; class Insecta; order Lepidoptera; family Nymphalidae; genus Heliconius; species Heliconius erato x Heliconius himera. The sequence continues at coordinate 42,706 of JAATLQ010018556.1, forward strand.
ATAAAGCGCGGCGATGCGTTACGTCATTCGACACGCAATACCTCCAAAATAGAGCATTACTTGTTCTTTCTTTCTGTTTATCCGGGCTAATCTTCGGAAGCTGGACCGTTTTTTATAAGATTTTCACTAAAAAATCCGTTTGCAGTACGCACGCACGTAACTGCGGCCTACCTAGATAAATATGAAATGCCATTTAGTTATTTCATATATATCTAGGTATATTTCTATTTAATTTTACAATTTTTGCGAAAATATAAAATAATCAACCATTTTTCTGTAAATACACTTAAATAATATGTATTAAATATGTATTTGTAAAGAAGAAGCCGGCGAAGCCGCGTACGATAATTTTAATCACATATTATATATTGTTTAAAGTAATCATTAATGCATGATGAAAATAATCAATTAATTGCCAAAGTATTATAATCTTTATATTGCTCAAGCCAGTAAGCAATTTGATTATAATTATTAAGCGTGACTTGTGAGTTTCCTTTTTAAGGTTCCGTACTTTTTAAGGAAAAAAGAAATCTTTATAAGATGACTTTGTTCTATCTGTCTCTCTGTATATCTGTCAAAAGCCTTTATCTCAGAAATGCTTGCAGATATCGAGTTGAAGCTCTAACTCCGATCACATACACTCCGATCTAAGGTTCCTTTTTTCCTAAAAAAATCACATTTCTACATTTATTTAAAAAAAACATGGTCGTTTACATAGCAAAAAACGCGTATTTCGATACTATAAAGAGAATCAAAATTAATAGGGTACTACAGGTTGACTTAGAATTATGAAATTTAGCAGCTGACATCTACAGATAGTACTAGTTCAAGAAAAAATCTAAAAATTATACATTTGTAGTTAAATCTTAAAAAATGATACTAATAATATTTTGTCTTAAAAGGGGGACAACATTTAGTATTAAAGCTACTGGTTCAAGTGAGATATTAGATGAAGGGACTCTGGCTAAACTACGCCTGAATTTCAGAAAAAACTCAGGACTTCCAATTTTTGTACAGAAACCTCCGTTGGCGAGCGCGAATTGCTTGTCCGGTTTTTTTTTTAATCTTTCTTTTTTTTCGGTTGGTGTGATACATATATTTGCGTTTCTAAACGAAATAAGTATACTTTATACTTTTTGATTAAGATTTTTTTTATAATATATATATATATATATATATATATATATATATATATATATATATAGGTTTTACCGCGCTTATCTCATGAACTATTGGTTGGTTGAGTGAAAAAAATTGAAAGATAATATCCATCAAAAATTATATAATAATTTTAATACCTATGACCCACTGTACCCGCTACTTTTAGTTATTGTTACGCCTTGTTAGACATCACATGATGATGATTTTCTCAGAAAATGATGTAAAGAATAGAAATGTACAACGGAGTGACTTGTCACTAAATTGGTGTAGAAAGCACCTACACATCGCAAAAAACAAAATATAACAACATATAACAACATAAAGTAAAAAAATAAATACAACATAATGTTAACTTTTAATTGACAATCCATGTAATATATATCTACATACTTTGGGTTGGAGCGGCACAAAACAAAAAAAAAGTTTAATGTCACAACATTAAAAACAACGTCTCATTTAAAAAATCCGGGGACAAAAGCCCGATCTCGATCCTTCTCTAGAGGGAAGATATTATAAGATTTATCAAAGTCAGGCATAACCCTCAGAAACTGTCACGTCGTTACCCCTCGCCCCCCCCCCCCCTCACCCCCGGCGGGGGTAAGATAATGCTATTAGAATTATTATGTTAATGCTAAGGGTTTTTTATTAATTATCAACATATTGTAATGTGATATTAAAAAACTATGAAATATAACCCAAATATACATAATTATGGCTATTTAGCAGCAAATTGTATCTCGCAAATAGAAGAGTAGTAGTAGAAAGTAACGGACATCAATGCCCCGCCGTGTCTGTCCCGCCAGAGCTAAGAAATAAATAATTCATTGCCTCGAGTAGGAATTGAAACCATAACCGTTCCAAACATAAACAGAAGAGAAAAATGTCATGCTAATAATATATTCTTAATTGTGGTGGTTATGCTGGCAACAGTTGTAACAATTTACGTGAACTTTATATATAAACAAAAGGTTGTTATAAATAAGCTCAAAATCTGAAGTAAGATCGAAGTAAGCAAAGTCAGAAAAATCCTAAAGTATGTAAAAAGTTTTAAGGCCTGGCCATAAATGGTTGGTTGAAATTCGGGCCGCGCTATTCAATATTCACTTGCAAATGGATTCCGTAAGCTCATCGTATAAAAGGGGTTAATTAAAAAAACGACTTTAGGAAAATTTGGCAGCGGAATGGTAATGTGACTTAAAGAATAGGGGACGGTAGACGGCATGTTGGTGGACTATTAACGAACATGTAGTTTGAAGTATTGGCGGTACAGTGGCGCAGTAGCCTCACTAAGTACGATAGCTGTTCGATAAATTGCTTATTTTTTTCTTTTTATTTTACTCTGTATCCTACATATAGTAGGGTGGCAGAGGGAACCTAGACTTTTGATATTTATTGAGCAACGGAACTCAATGTTTTGTTACCTGAGCAAAGAAACTATAATATGTCGTTCACGAGAAAAAATCTTACATGCATTATTATTTATTTATATTTTTATTTCACTCTGGCATCAAAGCCTAGTATTAAGTTGCGCCACTCACATAACCCTCACCACCTCGAAAAATTTTTCGAAGAATGAAGAACGGAGTGTTTTCACACTAGGATCTTTCTGCCTATCCTGCTGCATACTGGATACAGCATGAAACTGAATTAATTTTAATTTGATTAAATTTTCAGTATATAAATAATATCATCAAATGAGCGTAAAACGGACATCTATATGAACTGTTATAATATACAAACTAATATATTCACTCCACCTGCAATCAGATTAAATATTGTACTCTATTTAAACTATACTCACAGCCATATTCTTGAATATAGGAAATACTTCCACCCTCACTTGAACAACGTAGCTTTTTCAATTAGTACTCAGATTTGTAATTTCAAATCAATATTTTCTGAAGTAAAATGAAACATATTTTTGCAAAAGATAAGTTTAATTTTAAATGAGCTCTCTCTTTCAGCGAACCATACGTTAGATCACTTATCAGAATTATTCAGATTACTCGAAACGACTGTCGTTGACGTTTGATTGACAGTCGGGATCGACTACTTAATGACCTTTCGAAATACGGAGGAAGTTGTGTTATGAGAGCCCACCTATGAGACCGTGACTGCTGGGAGTATTTACCTACCAAGCCATATAATATTTATAGTAGAAAGTTGGACATAAAAGCTATCCTTAAAGATTAATATAGAAATAGAAATGAATAATAAGTAAATCTTAATGAAAGAAAAATTTGCGCAGAAAGCATTTCAACAAGCGACAACTTTTTAAAATTTAAAATCTTTATGGCTATTTCTATGAATATATTTATAATACAAATCTTTACCGTTGCTAAGTGATTAATAGACGCAGACAAAGTTACTGGACTTAGAAACTTAAAATTTGGAATATACTAGGTTAGAGATAATTCCTACAGGATCAACTACATTTTACGCTTACTGTTTTCGCAAACTAAATTTCAGGCGACGCTTAATCTAAATAAATTGTAACACAAACCGCTTAATATATTAACAACTCAACAAGGAAAAGTGTAAAAGTGCAACAAAGTACCACTATCTCACCCCATCACCCACTTGACTAACAAATTCGCCAAGTTTGCCATAAAAAGTTCTTAAAAAGGCAAGGGTTGCCTCAGGGGTGGGTCTTTGAAGGGCTCTCCGCAATTATTTCTATGAGAGCTTAGCGCCACGGGACCAGAAGGGTTGCGTAATTAAAATGAAACGACTAGTAATTCAAGCTTTTACTGTTGAGTGGAAAATACGTTAGAGTGTACTTTATTTTAGCTGCTTTTGTGTTTTTATTTTTGGAAGTCTTGCTTCAAATTATGTGTTGTAATCAAAAAGGTTATAGTTTCTACATTTTCATATTATACGGAGCAAAATTTTAATATTATATGGATGTAGTATTATAAGGATAACACAATTTAGTGGTTTATCTTTATGTCGATGGTCAACAGCGTGCCGTAAGAGCACAAGTAAGCGACTAAAAACGTGACGGTTGTGGGTTTGATTCCCACTCGGGGAATTTATTTTTTTTTCGCTCTGGTAACGAGACAAAGGGCGGCATTGAGTTCCGCCACGCATCACGCAATGTCTCAAGAATTCGGCGAAAAGTGGAGTACGGACGTACAGTGTCTTAACACTAGGATCAAAGGTTCCATCTGCCATGTACGATATACAGCGTGAAGCTACAAAACAAAAACTCTATGTTTTTCACTCAACGATAATTTAAGTGACATTATGTTATCAATTTTTTTACTTCACGTTGCTAAACAAGGGACATTGCAGCGTTGGCAGAGAAAATCAAGTGTAAAGACATTCCGTTCTCAACCTATCGCACAATTTTCTAGATATTACGTATTGAGTGGTGGAACCACGCAATAATAATGATAAAACTGTCTTGGCGCAGTGAGACAGCGTCTGATTGTAAATCTTTCATTTTCCGCTATACAACACGCAATATCATGAAACTTTTGTCAAAAAATGGGCAAACGAATGTCTTGAGTGTTGAGACTAGGTTCTCTGCTAGTGTTTCAGGCTGTATCAAGTATATAGCAATGTAGGTAGAGGAAATCTGAGAACCTGAGAGGCATTGCGTGTTGGGAGGCGGAACTTAACGCCGCGCTATGCCTCGTTACATCTACAGTCAACAAGAGCGAGGAAATGAAAATTAAATATTTCATTTCCCCGAGTCACTCACTTGAGGCACTTCCCGAAGTGCCTCAAGTGAATCAAATCAGCAACCTGCCGCGTTTACAGTCACTCAAAATCAAATATATCAAAACATACATGTAGAAACCTCGAAAACAATGTGATACTGTTTATCCCTTTTTTAGGATTCCGTACCTCAAAACAAAAAAAAGGAACTCTTGTAGGATCACTGTGTTGTCCGTCTGCCATTTATATCGAGATCGCGTGGAGGTATCATGCTGAAATTAATGTCATATATTCCAGACCATGATCACATGAGTACAGAAAAAATCAAGCTTCTAAGTCAACGCAATCAAAAGATACGAGCGCTTATGCATCGTTATTAGGTACTATATTTTGTATGAAATTTGTCGTGTAAACAAAATGTATGTATTACCTACAATTATGAACTCTGACATTAAGTGAGAACTTACAATATATATATAAATACAAATTAAAAAAATCCGCAATTTTTTTGGGAATTCATAAATAATTTGTATTTACAAACATATTTTTTGTAGTTCATTTCATTAAAAACAAGTGCATATGCCCGCCAATTTAAGTTTGTAAAAGTTGTACTTCTCGTAGGCCTACACTCCTGATATTGGAACGGAAGTCTCGGTGAGCGAGTTTGACTCGAACTTAACGGATTTCTTTTTTGTTGATTTAGGAGTGACAAAGACAGCGTCGATGACAGCTCTGGATTTGCGTAACTTGGTTTAAAAGGCAATTTAGTTTAATCTGATACACCGCAGAGAAAGCTTTCTCTTTGAGTACTTTTAGATAACTCTTGATAGATGGAGTTAATGAATAAACAAATTTGTGATGTGTTTTGCTATGAAATATCTGTTGCTATTGAGTTAGCCGTTTTTTTCAGTTTCACGATGTAGCAGAGTTGGCAGAGGTAACTTAATGTTAAGACAGTTCTTTCCCCAATTAGATAATCCAAACAACAGATTATAACCTTGGCTGAGTAAATAATAGTGAAGTAAAGAACGACGCAATGGAGGAGATTAAAATAAATATATATATATTTAATAAATACACATATTCGTGGCACAGGGGCACAAGTGTGTGAATGTAAACGCGACTGTTTTATTTTTTTTTATTACTATTTAACAAATTGGTACAACAACATAAATATATATATAAAATGTTCAATTTTAATTTACAGTAAAGTTAAATAATAAAAAATAAATATATAATAAATAAAATTTTAAACACAAAATATTTTTTAACACTGTTTTGATATTTTCTTTTTTGATGACATTACATTATTGTGGGTGCCCATTCGGGAAAATGAAATATTTATTTAAATTTATATATTCATTTCTTCGCTCTAAAACCAAGGCAAAAGCCCCGCGTTGAGTTGCGCCACTCAACACGCAACTCGAAAAATTCGGAGCAAAATGGAGAACGGAGTGCCTCAACACTAGGTTCCCTTTGCCTACCCTGCTATGTGCAGAATACAGCGTGAAGCTAACTCCTCCGCCACGACGGCATCAAATGTGTCTTCTAGATTAATAATATCATTAAACAACATTTGTAGTACAAAAAAAATATTCACTACTAATCCAGATTATTGTCCATACAATTTCATTACGTGGCAAAACTTTTTTTTATTATGAGAAAACCTAGACTCAACGACTGGGAGATATTATGTGTAGGTCATATATAATATACACTAAACTCTCACAGTTACCCACCTCGACCCCCCATAATTCGGGGTACTTAGGGATTTTTACGTAAAATAAATCAAATTTAC
>JAATLQ010018560.1:0-16910 GCA_013421005.1 Heliconius erato x Heliconius himera
TGTCTGTCTGTCAAGAGTATTTTGTACAAGATCGCTTAAAGGTTAGATACCTCAATGTTCAAGTCTATATTCCCTTAGAGCACAAAAAAATCTATCTTCTAAATCATCGCAATCAAATGACGATAAACTATGAGGGTTTATGCATCCCGTTGATACACAATTACGAAATTTGTTAAGAAGTTAAAACTTACGGCACGTATAAAGGAAAATTCCAAAATTATTTTTCAAAAATTGACAACCTTTTGTATTTGTGTCACAGAAAAAAACTATTAGGTACAAATTTTAATCTACAGTAGTAACTGTACAGGAGCTAATATAAGTTATTGTACAAAGAATATAGTGAATACTTATCCAAATAAATAAATTAATAATTAAGGCTGTTTGTAATATCTCTATTTCTTAAATGAATAATCATCTAATTCAAGCGGGCAAAGCCGCGGGCAGGCCGCTAGTAATAATATATAAAGTAATTTTGAGTCGGCGTGGTAGTACATTTTAAATAATTTTATTTTTATTTTTTTCGTGATTATGATCATATTAAATAATACACGGCTCTTACAATCAAAGTACTCAGTAAAAAAAAAGAAGTCTATAGACAAATCACTTTACTTCTTTAAAAAACTTTTGATCACCACAGTATATCCATATGACATCCATTTTATTAATGGCCACAGCATATAGGTAGTAACATGTTTTATAAATAAATAAACATGAGAAATAAAAATTACAAAGCAAACAATAACAGTCAATATAAAAATTAAGTTTCATATTGTTGTAAAATTGTTATTCGAACCGAATTCGAATTGTTTAGAACCAAGTGAATTATAAAGTTGGTATTTAAAAGACAATGACATGACAAATGAATGATGAGGCCAGTCGTGGCGCAGGGGCACAATGTGTGACTGTAAACGCCACTGGTTGTGGGTTCGTTTCCCACTCGAGAAATTGAAATATTTAATATTTTTATTTATGAGGGATAAAGTGTGAAGTTAATTTTTGTATAAATAATGAACTACCGATCTAAATATTAGTACGGGGAAGAAAATCTTTTGAATTTTTTCTTTAATTTTAAAATAAAATAAATAAATCAGCTTCACGCTGTATCCCGCACACAGCAGGGTAAGCAGAGGGAACCTAGTGAAAGACACTCCGTTCCCCACTTTCTGCCGAATTCTGCGTTAAGTGCATTGCGTGTTAAGTGGCAGAACTCAACGCCGCGTTTTGCCTCGACACCAGAGCAAGGAAATGGAAATATAAATTTAAGTAAATATTTCATCTCCTCGAGTGGGTATCGAACCCACAACCAGTCGGTTTTACAGTCACACTTTGTGCCGGCGGTAATATAAACCTAATCATATAACGATTAAGTTGCAAATATAACAAATGTATTGTAATGATAAAGTTATTGTGGAATTATAGTAAATCTCAAAAATCTACATGCAAGAACTTGGCAGAAATTCCCAAAAACTTGGCAGAAACTAGGGAATGGAGTGTCTTTAGGTTCTCTCTGTTTACCCTGGCTGTATGCAGGAAGCCTGAAGCTTAGCTAAAAGGGATCCTTATTAATTTCTTTAATCATAGAGAAAGGAGAAAATACCTTAAATCCACTGAATATAGGAAGTGATTTAATAACGGTGAAGCTAACTTATGTACCTATCGGATCAAGTTTTGGTTTGATGCAAACTTCTAATATTAATATTGAACGTCTTAGTTAAGCAAATAGCAAAGCTGCCGTAAATTTTACAGAAATTCGTCAGTAATTATACGAAGGTATATTAGTATTATTATTATTTTACACTTCACGCTATATTTCTTGTATTGGAGGGTAAGCAAAGGGTATCTAGTGTTAAGACACTCCGTTCCCCATTTTCTACACAATTATCTAAAATGATGAAAAAATTGTATGGTAGTAACAGTTTATAAAAATTTAAAGTAATTTTATAAATTTATGACAATTAAAAAATATATATTTAGCTATTTTTTTCGCCCCAAAGTAAGCATAGACTTCCGAGATAATAGCCAGATTATAGTAGCTGTTATCTCAATTGCTTAAAACCCGAGTAAAATCACACGATACTGTTATTTACTTATGAATATATTTATATATGAATTTGAATATTATTACGATAATGTAAATATATAAACGCAACCATCTTGGGCAGACAAAGTAAGGCGTTAAGTTCCGCAACTTCTAACTGGGTGAAAAATAATTTATACAACACTTAATTAAATGATATATTTTCTCTATTTGATTGACCGTAATAATCGACCATTGTGATAACCTAAATTATGTAATTAATAACTTACATGATATATACATATATACACACACACACACACACACACACACACACACACACACACATACATATATATATATATATATATATATATATATATATATATATATATGCCATAATTCAAATTATATCTTTAATTTCATCCATCATGGTCCAGTCTGAGTGGCGTACTCGCGATGATTGTAGATTCGATTGCTGCTTCGTGTGATTTTTTTATGAAAAAGGACAATTCAAACAAGCGCACGGTTCACTAGATGGTAAGTGACCATATTCTCACGTCTATGGTCTGGCAACGAATAGCGTTGAGTTCTGTCACTCAATACGCATTATCTTGTATGGGGCAAAAAATAGAGAACGGAGTGGGTAAACATTAGGCTTTCTCCGCCTACCTTTCTATATGCAGTATAAAGGTTGAAGCTGAAAAAGAAGTCAATTTCGTGTCAATGTGCCATTTAAATCATAATACGGTCAGAAAATTTGACATGCTGTTGCATAACTATTGTACAATTTAGCTAAAAAGCTATTCAAGGTTATATACAATTAAGTAAGTAATGTAATTTGGTTATAATAGTTTTTTTCGAACGAAATCTTTCAGTTTTTATTTTTGAAATGTAGGTCGACGTGACAAATTATGAAAAGATTTACTTTAAATTTTTATATAAAAGAGTATTTTTTCTCTTCTATAAATAGTTCATTTTTTTAGAGTAATAGAGTAACTATTTACGCAGATTTGTTAATTTAAAAAGTTATTTTTAATGTAAGTATCTGGTGACTTATATTTCATCACATTTACAATGTGAAATTACTGAGTTAGATTTCGTTATAAGTATGTAAGTATATGTATGTAGATTTTATTGCAAAAACTTGTAACATTGTTGGAGAAGAGTGTACTCATTTCTAATAGAGACTATGTTGCAAAAAAAAATATTCGTTAACACATTACATTTTCTAAATATAGCTAGCTGTGCTTGATATTCTGCTAGATTTTTTTCCAGCTTTGCGCTATAGCACATAGAATGGTAGGCAGAGGGAACCTGGATACCTTATGCTAAAACAGTCCATTCGCATTAAAATACTTCCGTTTCTGCCGAATTTTGGAGGCATTGCGTGTTGAGTGGCGTAACTCAACGCAGCGATTTGCCTCGTTACCAGAGAGAAATAAATAAAAACTAAATATTAATTGTTCTCTAGCGGGAATGGAACCCACAACCTGTCACGTTTACAGTCGTACGCTGTGTCCTTGAGCCACGAAAGACGTCAAATTATTCTGTTTAGATAAGGCTAATAAATGTGGGTTCGTCTTTGGTGTAATGTAAAATTTAAGATAACACACAAAGGTTAAGGTTAAGGTTTTAATATCAATTATTTGCAAATATATTGTTTGGAGATAAATAAAACTTGATATGTAAAGTAAGTAATTGATATGCAAGGTGAATAAACTGAATATTTGTTTTATTTTATTTAGAGCGTCACGCTGTACCTCGCACATAGCACTCTAGGCAGAGGGAGCCTTGTGTTAAGCCACTCTGTTCCTTATTTTTCGTCGAATTCTGTGCGCGTGTGTTGAGTGGCGAAACTCTACGACACCAGACCGAAGAAACTATTTTATTTCTTCGGATGGGAATCGAATCCACAACCTGTGGCGTTAACAAGCACACTTTGTGCCATATGCACGATAAACTTTATACTCGAAATACTCAAGAATACACCAGAATATATGCATGATAAATTTTACTCTCGATCTTAACAGTTAGTGCAATACAAAATTATAGTTCAATCAACAAGAAAATTTTTTTTCGAAACCAGTTTTCGTGTTCATAATTAGTCCAGCTGGTTTAAGCAAGAGATCTGTCGGTCTACATAATTGGACTAAGAATAATTACTTTGTAGAAGTGACAAAATTTTTGTTCACTTCTATTATTGGGTGCCCTATGGTTGAGTGAGCGCAATCGTTTTATAATAATGCGGTGTAGTGACATTGACGATTGGGCAACGCTTAGCAATATTTCGTAGCTCGTGTATTGAACAATGGGTTGAATAGAGAGTTTTGCCCGCCATACCAAATTTGTGGAATTAAATATTGGTTTCTATTATAATGATTTGTAGGTGTATATTGATTATTTTGTGTTTGGTCTCGTTTTAAAGGCCTTGCATTTTGAATGGCACAACTCAATTGTGATGTGTTGTCATGTTGTGGCAACTATCGCGTGTATTTTATTTCTTTTCTAGCTTCACGTTTTATCCAGCACATAGCGGGGTAGGCAGAGGTATCCTAGGTACCTAGCGTTGCGACATTCTGTTCCCATTAATACATTCCGTTCTCATAACGAGACTTCCGTTCCCCACTTTTCGATGAATTCTGGAAGCGTTGCGTGTTGAGTGGAAGAACTCACAGTCGCACTTCCCTCGTTACCAGCGCGTAGAAATGAAAATATTTCATATTCTCGAGTGGAAGTCGAACCATTAAAAGCCAAACCACTAAAAGTTCTTAACCTGTTGTTTGTACAGTCGCAGCGTTTGTGCTCTTGCGCCACGACTGGTCTCGCATGTGACCAATTGATAAATTTAGTGGCAATACATCACAATTTCGCTTTGGTAAACCCTAGAATGTAGGGAGTTATAGTTAAAAATATGATTTGTTTGATTTGACCTAATATTTTTGTTTATGCATTCTTAAGCTAAACAAACGTATTTTAATACATTTTTTTGGTGTAGCTAATATTATATTATAATTTTTTAAGTGGTGACTCGACGATTATATTGACAGTATTTATTACTTTCAAAGCGGATTTACATTGTATAGGTGAAAGGATTTAGGTATACTATTTTTAGATATGCATATATATTTGGGCGAAATTTGAGTGGGCGAAGGAGTGCTCAAACACTCCATCGCTCTTCTTCCAACATCGAGACATTATATGCCTTCACCATGCTCTTCTACCAGAATGGGGAAATGCTTTAAATATATTCACTTGCTCGAGTGGTGCTAGCCGAGTGAGCCTCGATTTGGTAATGAGGTACCGTGCGACGTTGAGTTTCCCCACACAAAAAGTGCTGAAGATGCTTCAAGAATTCGATGGAAAGCGGAGAACGGAAGTGACTTAATGGGGTACGGTGTGTCTAACACTAGATTCTTTCTGCTTACCCTGCTGAGTGCGAAATACAGCGTGAAACTAAACAAAAATCATCACACTTTTTGTTAAGGCAGCATTTCAATATTTTTTATAATTTATTTGGATTTAAAGATAATTATAAAATTTTACAGATCCTCAATTTTAATATGTCAATGTACAGACACAATGTTTTTACTGTTTTATTTTACTACAGTATAGAAGATTAATTCTTTAATAACCGTAGATAGGACTCTCATACATCATTCTGTTCACACGTTACTATTATGTATTATACACACTCTATTATTAACTTCTATCGGTTTAATCTTTATAAGTTTATAATTCTCTTTATGTATGGTTTTCTACAATATGTCAAATGTTATGAAATAAAGTTGGGAAATATAAGATAATATCTATTTTCTTTATACACAATGGCTATTGATTCGAGTTTTATTAAAGATATTAAAGCCTAACTTTAGTTTAAATGAAAAAAATAAATTAAAAATGAGACCAGTTTTGACGTAAACTTGCGACTGTAAGAGCGACAGGTTGTGGATTCGATTCCATATTTTATATTTCCATTTCCTCCCTCTGGTAACGAGGCAAAGCGCGGTTTTGAATTCAGGTACTTAACACACAATGCCTCCAGAATTCGGCGAAATGTTGGGAACGGAAGTGTCTTGATGGGAACGGAGTTTCAGCCCAGGTTCTTCTTTCTCTGCCTAACCTGCTATGTGATGGATACAGCGTGAAGCTAAAAAAAAAAAATATTTTTTTTATAAGAATAATAGTTTCACGCTGTCCCGCGTAGAAAAGAGCAGCCAGACGGAATTTAGTATTAAGAGACTTCGATTCCGGAGCCATCGGATTTTCGAGACATTATGTGTAAAATAAACTCAACGCCGCGTGTTGTATTGTTACCAAAGCGAGGAATAGAAAATTATTAATTGTAGGACTCGAACCCACAAAGGCCGCGTTTATATTCAGACAGCTGAGCTGTGCCACTGCGTTATGACGGCCTCAGTCAAGGTACACCTACTCCTCAAATGCTCCATATTTTGCTGGCTTCTTATTTTCTCTTCAATTATGCTTACTACAATTTAAAAAAGTAACTTTTTATTACATACAATATATATCCTAAAACGTCTCTCTATTAAGTAAGTATTACAGAAACAGTTCCAAAGAACTACCAACAAAGTGATTGTAAAAGTTTTTCGCTTTGGGACTCGCTGTCATTGTTTTAGTTTTATCATGGAGTTATTTATTCATATGGATGTGGCAATAGATCGTTATCTATAAGCTGATTGTTATCTGTTCGAGGGTTACGAGGTCAATTCTCATTGATTGCATATACTGCAATTTGTAGAACAAGATAATTATTCAAAATTCCTATGTTTCTTTAGCTTCATACTGTATCACACAAATTGCTGTATGTGTTTCGTAAGATATGCAGTGGGACTCTATTGTCAACATATACCTAACCCTTCCTTCCTGTATAACTATGCCGTATATTGTCTATGTAAAATTATTTATTTCTCCGCGCGGGAATCGAACGCACAACAGTCGCGTTTACCGTCAGACTTCGTGATGCTCCGACATTACGCTTTCTTTTTATAATTAAAGCTTGTATCAGTCATCTTTAGTTCATCTTGCCGTTGTGAATTTAGTTACCAAGTCAAGTTACAAACAAGAGTATCTATTAGCCTTCACTTGATTTCTATATTAATAGTATAAAGTTTGTTTGGTAGGACACGCTAATCTTAGGAACTATTGGTTCAAATTGAAAAATTCTTTTTATATTGAAAAATCCATATATCGAAGAAGGCTTTATTTAGGCTGTATTGCATCACGCCATGGCCATTAGGAGTAACCATAAAAATACTTATTTAGAAATCGTATAAAAAATTGTAAGTAGCGGGATTAGTACTTGCGCCTCTTCTAAGTGTGGAATTTAAAAACTTTACACTTTAAAAATGTTCAAAAGAGATATTGAGAGCGTCTCTGCCTCCTCTGCGTAAACTTTCATTCAGAAGTTAATTACCGAAAATATCATGTATGACGAAATTGTTTCCCTTTAATAGTTCTCAATAAAACACTACGACAGCATAAATCTATTTCCTTAGAATGACCCACAATAAAATATGTAAGTTCTTAATTACAAAATAATGTATGATAATTTTCAAAATTAGAAAAGTGAAAGGCCGTCGTGGTCTAGGGCACAAGGAGGTTTGAAGGACGCGACTGTTGAAGGTTCGACACTCGAGGAAATTAATTATTATTTTTTAATATTTTAATTTCTTCGTTCTGGAACCAAGGCAAAGTCCGGCGTTGAGTTCCGCCACTCAACACGCAGTGCCTCAAAAAATTAGGCGGAAAGTGGTGAACAGAGAGTCTTAACACAAGGTTCGTTCTGCCTACCCCGATGTGTGCAGGATGCTGCTTGAAGATGATTTATTTATTTTAGAAAAGACAAAATACTTACTGTTAACTTGCAAACTATTTAAAGATAAAAAAAAACTATTTAAACCATAAATATAAATTTTATATTCGAATAAAAAAAAAAAACAAAAACAAAATCGAAAAACAAGTATTTAAAAAAAAAAAATCAAAAACACAATCACTTCTAGCCTCATTATGTCCAAGATATTATCGCGCGCAAGTTTTCGCTAAAGCAATACTAATTTAAACAGTTCCTACAGCAGTTGTTGAATACGAATAGTTATTCTTTCATAGTCACTGTATAAATTGTTATGTTTGTAGAAGCAAGGGCTGAACAAAGTTTTGTTATAAATCTATCTAACATTACCAATTGTGCAAACAAAATACCGAGGTCTAAACTATTTGTTACACAAAATATTAGAAGGTCAAATGTCAGAATATGCTATATTCCATAAATAGAATTCTTTAAAAGATAGGTGGAAATGTCTCGATTATATCACTTTCAGTATAAATGAGATTTAAAATCAGGTCAGTAGTCATATAAAGCCATCGTTTCTTTGTTAGCGCAAACTTCCGATACAGCTTGTCATTATGCAAATTTAACTTTTTAAAATCTTGTTACCTTTGAAACGTAGAATTGTGTTCCTCTAAATATAAAATTTATGACATGCATATATTAAAGTTATAGATGAAATTTAAAAAAACAGCAAATAAATAGTTAAAGATACTCGACCAATAAATAAAAAAAGTTTCTCGAAGTATTTTTTTCTTTAGTCAATCGTAAAAAACACAAAAAGATATTTATCAATTTATAGTGTTTATTTTTTATTATTAATAATATTTATCAATTTATAAACAAGTGTTCAAAAAACAGGAGTAGGCAGAAGGAACCTAGTGCTAAGATACTCCGTTTCCCACTTTCCGTTCAATTTTCAAGACATTACCTGTTGAGTAATGGAATTCGACGCTGCGCGTCTTTTTCTATAATTATTTCAAAAAAATAATAATAATAATTAAACTCACCTTCCATTTTTTTACTTCTGACAATCTGTTGGCCAACACGCAACCAGCTGACCCTGCACCAATTATGATAAAATCATATTCTTCTATTAGTCTTCTCTTCTCTGAAGGTTCTTGTCTTTTATTTCTTTTATTTTCTGCTATTGATAATATATTCTTAGAATCTGCATAGTTATTGTCTTGAAAGCTTCTCTTTAAGAATTCAAAGTCGAAAACTGGATGATGTTCGGAAAACTTTGGAAAAAGATTCTTAAAGTCAAAATTATTAGTAAATGGATTTATAGGATAAGAGCTGGAATCGAACGGATAGAAATTATTCCCATTATCATGAGGCGCAGGATGCGACGTTTCAATATTGTAAATAGTTTTGTATGTTTCTAAAGGATAGTTATAAAATTTCGTTGGATCTTCCAAAGGTGGAGCAATGCTTGATCGCAACCATTCATTGCTGTATGGGTTCTTCTTAATTTCTGGAACACTGTATGAAACACCGCCAAACAATTGGGTCAAAAGTGACAAAAATACAAATCCTGTAGGAGAGCATTGGGTCAAAGGTGCCTGCTGTTCAGGGCAAATAGTGCTTATATCCAGAGGTCTCCAAGTTGACATATTTTCACATTCACAACTACACTTAGGTATTAAGATTTATCTCATATTATTTTAATTTGTTTTAATTTTTTATACTAAATTTGTGCTTAATTGCTTTAGCAGCTAGTGTACTTCGCGTGAGCGCCGCAAATCGAATGATAGATAGATAATATAAATAGTGAAAGAAACCAACGTCGAATAATTATTCTATTGTATAGAATATATATTTAATTTTCTAGGCTTGAATTTATATAATTACCTAAGGTTTACGCAATAAAATGATCTTTTACGAAATATCACCAAATATTGAGGTTAAATCCTTTTTTATTAAATGTTTAAAATGTACAATACGCAGTCTTGTAAGTTTCTTTATTACTTTTATCTTTTTTAGGTTATTGGCGGGCGTTTAAATGAAAATGATATAATGATCACTCAGAATTTTTTAAATATATTTAACATTATATTATTTAACTTTGAACGAACAAATCTGTAACATTTCATTATTTATAATAAAAAAATGACAACATAACTTATTTACAAATATATTAAAATACATAATAAAAAAATAAATCAGCTTCACGCTGTATCCCGCACACAGCAGGGTAGGCACAGGGAACCTTGTGCTAAGACACTCCGCTCTCCCCTTTCTGCTGAATTCTGGAGGCACTGCGTGTTGAGTGGCGGAACTCAATGCTGCGCTTTGCCTTGATACCAGAGCGAAGAAATGAAAATATAAAAAAATTAAAATAAATATGTAAAAAATTATATTTTTTTTTATAATTGATTTTCATATAATATATTTTTAATACTTATGTCAAATTAAATTACAGTGTTAGGACACTTCACGTCCTTTATTTGCCACTTATTCAATGTCTGTAATATTCTATGTTAAATGACGGACTCCTCGTTTCGTCTTGCTAGTCCGATAATACGAAAATAACTGATATTTAAAAATTGAAAACACTTATAATTAAAAAATATTTTTTGCTATTTCTTTCTTTTAACATTTTCATTTTCTCACTCTGATAGTAGGCAAAGCGCTGCGCTGAGTTCCGCCGCTCAATACGCTTTGCCTCCAGAATTCGGCGAAAAGAGGGGAATGGAAGTGTCTCAATGCGAACGGAGTGTCGGAGGTTCCCTTTGTCTACCCTACTACTTGCGGCGTGAAGCAAAAATTAAAAACAATAATACGCTTTTCATATATGGTTCAGAGTTCGTTTTCCCACTGAGGATTATAATATACTGTCTATCTTTAAAAATTCTTCCCAGAAAGCAGGTTCACTTTGGAATTTTATAAATGAGCTTGCTAATTAGATTTCTATGATTGTAATGGTAGTTTTGATTAAATGAAGAAATTAAAAGTGATATTATCTTTATAAATTATTGCAAAAAATATATATTTTAAAAATATGAAAAAATATATACATATTTCATACTTAATATTATCATAGTGATCATTTTTCCCTTTTACACAATAACAAAGTTTTTTCAAGGAATTCTGCTTCTAGAATTTCCTGCTTGAACAAAATAGTAAAATATCGTAACTTAACTTACGTCACATTTTGTTAAGGATATCATAGACATGAAAAAAATATATAATAATAATAGAAATGAGGCATATTAGGCCTTTTTTCATTTGCCAACTTTTGTAGGATAGCGTCAGTAATGTTAAGTAAACTTAATAATCTGTTTTTGTATATAGCAGGGTAGACAGAACGACCTGGGAACCCAGTGTTAAGACACTCCGTTCCTTATTCAGAACTTCCTTTCTCTATTTTCCGCAGAATTCTTAAAATATTGCTTGTTGAGTGGCGGATCTCAACGCCTCGTTTTGCCAGGTCACCAGAGCCAACAAATGTAAATATTAAATATTTAATTCCTTCAACTAGGAATCGAATCCACAACCGTAATCGTCGCCCATTTGTGCCCTTGGGCCACGACGGCTTCTTTTAAGTAAATATTTTTTAAACTGAACTCATAAACCTGTTTGTATTAATAATATGATAAACAATACCATTTTGCTTTACACTTGTATACACAATTGTTGATTAATTAAATTTTAACAAAAAGAAACCGACTTCAAACAACGAACTAAAAAGTAAAAAATAATTTTATATAAAGTTAAACGTAAAATAATTAAAAAAAAATTATAATATTAAAATTGGTGTCAAGCTAATGCTACAACTACCTTACTACAATATCGAATTACTAAGCCTGTTTTTTTTTTAATTTGGCAATTATTTTATTAGAAATAAATGTAAAAAGCACGTTTCTTTATTTTACTTTATTTTAAAATAATAATTAATTCACTACAATTTTAGCAAATGCCCTTTTACCCAATCCTCTTTAATCAAATCAGCAGCTTTCTCTGCCATCATTATAACAGGTACGTTAATGTTACCACGAACGACTGGCGGCATTATAGAGGCATCTATAATACGTAAATACTTTATTCCATAAATTCTTAACCTCTGATCTACTACTGCAGTTTTGTCTCTCGCTGATCCCATTTTACAAGTCTCTGAAGGATGGAAAATAATAGACGTATATTTATATAAGATACAAGCAAAGTAATCGTATGATCCCCATAAATGAGATTCACAGCCTCTAACAGGTTTTTTAACAAAAGATGCACCAATTTTTTTAAAAACATTAGTATTTTCTAAGCTGACTACAAATCGGAATCCTTCTACTAAAGCGTGAACGTCTTCCTGGACTCTAAAAAATCCTGGATATATTAATGGGTCATCAAAAATTGGATTTGTTGAATTTAATAAAATACGTCCTCTACTTCTTGGCGTGAGCAACAGAGGCCTAGCTGCAAGACCATTATAAAATGACAATGGGAATACAGCACTTATTGGATAGGTTTGTGGATCCGCGTAATAATCTTCCACATTTCTACCATCAAAATGGAATTGAATGTCAGGCGCATTTTCTTGTGCATACTTTGTTTTTATAAATGCTACAGCATTCAAAGTACTTGTGGTTGAAAGTGGCCCACTGTTTTCATTTTGGGATCTATATAATAAGATTTCATTAAGCAATTGCGTGATATTAACATCAAATGTAGTATTTGTTAGTGATATTGTTAGCCCATCTGACGATACGTGCTCTTGCAAATTTTCACCAACATTTAGATCTGCTACTACTGGTATGTTTAAACTTTGTAAATGACGCTTAGGACCTATACCTGATAGCATAAGCAATTTAGGAGAGTTGATTGCACCTCCACTAACAATAATTTCTTTACTTGAATACACATTATGAAATTGATGATTTTTATAATATGTTACTCCTTGAGCTTGTTTTGTAATGGGATCTATTAAAATTTTAGTAACGAAAGCATTTACGATTATATTTAAATTTGGACGTATATTGCGAATAGGTCGTATATAAGCTAAATTTGCAGAAAATCTCCTCCCGCCCTGTGATGTGGATTGAATTAAATTTGTTCCGAGATTATCGGGTAGAGTTAAATCCTTTTGTGGTAGTCCCTTTTCTTTAAAAGCTTCGATGATTGCTAACGTATTAATGTCAGTGTATGGAAACCTCTCCACATTAAGTGGACCTCCAACGCCGTGGTGCTTCCTGTCGTTGGCCTCTTCATTTCGGTTATTTTCAGCTTTCTTAAAGTATGGTAATATCTGAAATATATTACGAGTATACAAAAATAATATTTTATATTTTACTTTATAAATGTTGTATGTGGTTCATATAATTCATTTAAAATGATCTGTACGTTTTTTCTAATACCTCATCGTAGCTGCATCCAGTGTTTCCCATTGCGGCCCAGCCGTCATAATCTAGTTTGTGCCCTCTCATATAAACCATATAATTAATAGCACTACTACCTCCCATAGTTCTTCCTCTAGAATATAGTTTAAATTTAAGTGTAAATAAAAAAAATACTTAAACATGTATTTAAACTCAGAGGAATGGAAACAAAACAATATTTTCACATCCTCACTGTGCTTAGACAACACACGGTGTTAACCTCCGCTGTTACTCAGGCAACTGCTCTAAAATAGGCAAAATTTAATAGTAAACGTATTACCGCGGGAATACCACTAATGGGGGAAAAACCCAACTGCAGAGCAACTACGACTCTTCGACCATACTGTACATAACAAGTATTTTATTTGCAATTTTACATTTTTTCCGAATAAAGTAGGGAATTTTACCACCAAATTGCCATGCCATGCGTGTTGGCTGGCAGAACTCAGTGCCACGCTTTGCCTCTTTGCCAGAGCGATAAAACTAAAATATTAAATATTTCATTCCCTCTGAATTCTTCCCTGGGAATCAAACCCACAACATGTCGCGTCTGCGCCTTGGTGCAAGACTGGCCTATAATATTTTTATGTGCTTTATTTTACCTCGGCCAAGAACAGCGATTATTTCTATATCCTCTGCATGTTAATTTTTATATTAAAAAATACTTTATTTTTTAAAATAATCATCATTTAACTTTACAGCGATGCAAAAATTTTGTGTATTTTAATGATGAATCTAAAAAAAACACGAATGGGATGAGACGAATGGGAAGTCACTCTATATTATGAATCGATTTTAATAGTTTTTCTTTATAACAATACTAGAGCATTGTAGTTTTTGCATTGTCTTTGTACTAACATTGTATTGCTCAACAATTGGTTGCCAAGCATTTTTACGCGTTATTGTTCGTAAACCGTAAATATCTGTGTTGTAATAAAACAAATACATTGACTATATGGATTTATATCAAATTGTTTCACTGTCAATAAATTATTTCTCATTCAACTGACAAAGTCATGACTTTTCCACGCCCTATATAGCTATTGCGTTGGTTGGAATAATAATTATGTATTCATTTTCTTTTAATTTATGCAACACAAATCTTGTGTGAAACATTATATTTATTACACTATTTACCAGCGACATTTGTAATCCTTTTTTAAATTTTCTTCCTCGCATTTCCTGTTTGTTTAGAGGGTAGTACAAACAGGAAAAATAAAAAAAATACGCTCGCATTTCCTCTGTATTTTTAATTAAATACGTTGTATAACTGTGACATGAAAGTGTCATTGGTTATTTAAAATGAAACAAAATTTTCATAAGGTACTTACTCTCCAATGTTTAACTTCTGATAAACGATTGGCAAGTACACATCCAGCGGAACCACCACCGACGATGATAAAATCATACTCTCTAAAATGTCTTGATCTTTGTCGATCTCTTGATATATTACCGTTTTTTCATTCGAAAATGCTTTTATATTATCTTTAGCTGATTTCCGACTAAAGTAGACTGATTGTGCTGTTTTTATTTTTGTGGATCCATGGTAAATAGTTTCATGGTCCTGGTATTCAGGGTAATGTTGATAATCTGGCGGCCAATGCGGAAGGAGCGGCTCATTTGGATTGGTTAGCCTAAAATAATCATCTGTATCTTCGATCAATGTTTTTGGGGTTATACCCATAATTGTAGGCGACTCTGGTACAGGTTCATTTCCTGGTATTTGATGTGTTATGGGCCATCCAGATAAATGTCGCATTTCCGCTGATGTCTTTATACTTTGTGATATTGGTATCGACGGTAATGATGTCACAGGTGGTGCAGGTTCAGGTGCCGGTGTAGGTATCTCATTTGGATAGGCGACTGAGCCCGTATACGATGTACTATATGAAACTCCACCAAATAGTCGAGTAATAAGGGATAAGAACATATATCCTGTTACTGTACATTGCGTTAATGGTGCATTTTCTCTTAGACAAATATCAGTGATATCTGCTGGCCACCAAACAGTTGTCATTATTACCCTTGAAGTGACTATTCGTACACTTTATTTATTATTTTTATATATTTTCACATAAACGATATTTTCATTTAAAACAATAGTACCTTAGCAAATTACTTGTTTAAAAGAGCAAAGTAGACTTCAAGTTATATCTCTTTTAAAGTTTTATGATAAAATTAAGCAATTAACTAAAGATTTTTTTAACATACGCCTATGAATAAGATTTGCATACATTACTTTTTTTCTCTCATTAAAATGCAAATACACCAAAAAAAAACAATTACACATTTCACAAAGCAATTAAATAGTTGAAATTCGAATATTGTTTTTTTCCTTCATATAATTTCAATATTTAACTCCAAAAATAGTATAGTAGCGGCTCCCGCGCGGCTGCGCCCGCTCGAAATAACAGAATATTTATTTAAGTGTATTTAAGAAAAAACCGGTCAAGCGCGACTCAGACTCGCCCACCGAGGGTTCTGCACTAATTTCGGGATTGTGATTCAGATTCTTTTAATAATTGATAATAAATATTTTTCTTTTATTTAATAAATAGTATTCTCTCTTGCCAAACGATAATTCTAAGTAATTATCTTTGGGTAGCGGAAATTTGTAAAAATCTCCCTACAGAGATGCTAACAACATAAATAAGTTGTAACAAGTAGGTATAAGACGACATATCTCATTGAGAACGTATGGCTTAGTTAGTCAGAGCGCTTGGACAGTTTTCAAAGAGGCTCGGGTTCAAATCCTGCTACGTTAAAATTTTTAATGCCAAATAAATTTCTGGTATGCTTATCTTTGTTTTAAATAACTCAACCCTTAAAGTCTATATGGTTGTAAAACACCCAGGTAGATTTGATTTTTAGTCGCTACACTGTTAATTTTTTGTCAAAGCTTTTTGCACTTTTATGTCCTCCTGAAGTGTGTAGCCCTTGAACGCGAAAGAGAAGTGGTCGTTCTGAAGCGCAATTTTTACCTTACGCTTGCCTTCTGAGTGTATCGACACCCATAACAGTCATAGTGCCCTATTGATTAACAACGTAAGTGTTGACTTTTCTTATGTTTTTTCTTAATTACGCACGGAAAATGGACATTTAGCATACATAATGGGGATTGTATTTTGAACTTCATAGAAGAAGATATTCATTAAGACGATCTCCAAAGTGTTGACGATTAAGAAGAACTTCTGTCTCATCTCTACTACAACACTTTTTAAATGACAGTAGAAAAAAATATTTGAAAATGACTGAGAAACTTAAAGTTTCCTAAGAATATAAAGTTTTTTTTTTGTCCCATTTGTGAGTAAAAAATTCAATATATTTTTCTAATATGTAATTTATTAAAGTTAGCCAGGTTAAGGGCAACTTATTCTTTGTAAGAGAAATAAAAACTTTGGTTTCTATTTAGATTTCATTTTGTTATATAAAACACTAGAGGGCGCGCGCGGCTTCGCCCGCTTATTAGGAGTGAATTCTAAAAAAACCACGAAACACGTGTTCAATAAAATATTTTTAACAGTCTGAATTTAATTTTTTATAAAAATCGGTGGCAATTTAAAGATTTTTCCATATAAACTTTCAACCCCTTATTTGAACCCTTAGGGGGTGAATTCTTAAAAACCATGAAACACGTGTTCAATGAAATATTTTTAAGAGTCTGAATTTCAAA
>JAATLQ010018561.1:0-21521 GCA_013421005.1 Heliconius erato x Heliconius himera
TATATTTCAGGAGCATGGATCAGCGTATGAGGCAGGTGGCTTAGAGGTAGGACAATTAATTCTGGCGGTAGACGGGCATAGAGTAGAAGGGATGCAACACCAAGAAGTCGCTCGGCTTATAGCAGAATCGTTTGCGCAAAGAGATAAACCGGTAAAGATAAACCAGATTTAAAATATTCTGATTATACATCGATTAAACATTGAGTGCTGATTAGTCTTTAATAAAGACCCTTTATTACTAAGCTCTTAGTCTTTAGTAAAGAGTCTTTATTACCAAAGCAATGAAAACTAATTAAACTCATTCCCCCGAGTGGAAATCAATCCCACAACCTTCTTATTTATAGTCAGACGCGATTCCGCTGCGGAACGACGGTTACAACTAAACCAAGATATTTTTTCCGTATTTCAATTATAAGAGTAACGGCAATGTACTCAATCTTAAGTATTTAAATTAGAAGCATCTTGAAATGACATGTTTATTGCGTTGTCTTATATTTTTTGTTTTATTGAATTTCAGGAAATAGAGTTTTTGGTGGTCGAAGCAAAGAAATCGAATTTGGAACCAAAGCCAACGGCTTTAATTTTTTTGGAGGCCTAACATCTACTTTCCCTCCCCGCCAGCGATCCTCCGGCCGCGCTGGGCACCGCGACGTCGGAGGTCGACCTCACCGCGCACACCACGGAATAGCCAACTCCAACCTGCGCTGTCACATGCTCTTCTGAATGAATTCTCGGTAACAACTCGGCACTATTATAAATCCTACTTGTTAATATTCAAATAACATCTAGGATATCGAGATGGAAACGAACATTTGATTGTTGATGTTCCGGAAATATATCAATAAAGATAGTCAAAGGAACTAATGGAAGAAATCTCATTTACAATAATATTAGTAGTAGGAGTTATCGAAGAAGTGTCGAGTGATTAACGATGTTGAACTATGATCACTCTACAGAAGATTGCATCTAAACAGATGATGTATAACAACAGATCCTATTCTGACGTTGCAACGGACTGATATGAAAGGCAGGTATAAAACATAGGCTATACAAAATTAATGGCACAAGGGAGGCATATAAATTTTCAAATAAAAAAAATAAACTTGAGAAAATATTGCAGAAACTTGAAAAATTTAAACCAAGTACACTGCCCAAGATTAAACGACTCTTCAAAAACGTCCCACTTTATTCCACCGGGAATTTACGGGTAGTCTTTAAATTTTTGGAATTATTTTCTAGAATGTAGTATTACCAATTTTACCGGTAGTCTGTGACTGAATTTTATAAGAAATCTCATACTTTTAACAATTGTAATTTAATAAAATAATTCACTTTTGAATAAGTCACAAGTAAATACTGCAGATTAAGCACTTTAATACAATCCGCAATTAACTCCAATAGAACTAGAGTTGTAAAAATGAAAAAAAACATAGTTGAGCTAATATTTATTAGATTGGCAACATTGGTGCTACGTATCTAATTCATAAAAGATTATAGATTGGTTCAAACTTACCTAGTAGTTGGTCACTAGAGGGCGACTAGTGCTTCGGCGCACACATTACAAGTCATGTGATGTCATCTATTCACTTGCGTCATTTCAAAGTTTTTAATTATTTCAAAAAAGCTATACGGATTGCAATGCTGTCGTTATTTACAATAATTCCTAAGACGAGCCTTTACTTGGTAAAGGCAACAATTAAGTTAATTTCAATATAAAATGCAAAATGATTCTTTTAAATTTAAATATAACAAAACTACAATTTTCATTTTAACCGTCAACTCCAGTCTTGCAGTCCTAAAAAACTGCGGATTTCAATTTAGATTCACGAAAGATATTTGAAGGAAACATTGTAAAGAAAGGATGTAAATAAATTTCTAATTAATTCATATCAAATCGAGCGGTCCATGTGCCATCAAAGTTGCATTTGGTTTGGATCATTTCATCTGATCGTTGTCGACGGTAAGTAGGAGTAGATCATCATCAGTAGAGCAGAGCTTGCAGCAAGACGCGTGACTAAGCAAACTGTATTACGATATGTTGTAGAATTATCTATCTACATTTAAACATTAATTTATAATAATAAATTGATTGGTACTTAAAAGAAAATCTCAGTTTGCTTAGGAAATAAAAGTGCGTCAACATCATTCCATTGGTAGATAAGCGGTGAGTTAAGGGATTTATGGCGGAGAGGGATTTTAGCCCACTCTTGATAACAGAATATTAAGTACTTATAAGTGAATGTGTGCTATCATTTTTTTTATTAGATTTACCTAGTCAGAATCAGCTTTATTGTATTAGAATACATAATAATGGAAGTTCAGTTCAAAATTGTTTAGAAGCTTTTGTCATATTATACGATTTATAAAAGTATCGATTTAATCTATTTACTGGCTAGTACTCAATATTATGAACCAGAATACATAATAAAGGTCATAAAATTGAATATGTGTGTAATTACACATTTAATACAATGTCAGTGGATAGATTAAATTTGAGTTTATATATATGGTATTTTATTGGATGTTAAATGTGATTTGTAATACATATAGATATATTCAGTGTGTTTCGCTAAAGCTTTTAACTCTGTACAAATGCTGTAGATATATTGTAATCGTTAATAGCAATCCCACTTGTACCTTGTAAAATATATAATGTATTTCTTCTAATTGTTTTATCTGAAAAGCATTTAATAATGTAAATATATAAACATAGGTTGTAAATATAATATTATATTTGAATGTATTGTAAAAAGATATATTTCATAAAGCTAGTGCCAAAAGCGTACAGTCCTTGAACTTATTCTCTTGTGGGAGATAAACGACAGATACCAATTTAAGATTTTTAAATACGTATATATATATGAGTAAATATTAAAGAAAAAAAATGTTTTTAAAGTAATAACCAGTGTCTTAATTGAACTAAGCATTTTTTTATAATTATGACATTGCTTGTGTAAAATGTTTAGGAGTTTATGAATGAGCGGCCATAAAAATGTAACCACATTGTACGCTCATTTCACTTACGCTTTAAATTTAGAATATAATAATATTTCATCACAATTTCACGTCGTTTATATTTTATAACTCACCGATTATGACTTTTTGGTAACATTTTATACATAGATTATATATATAATATGTATGTATATTGAATCTGTACCTTCATATAAATGAAATTTGGTAGTTATATTTTATTAATATAAGTTGATTACGTTATTAAGGGTACTTATTAAATATTACTAAAATCACATTTAAAACCTTTTACTCATAAACAATTTAAATATAACAATTTTCGAATTTTAAAATTGATATAGTATATTATTCTCTGTATATACCTTCATATTATTGTCACTTTATAAATTATTTGTATACTATTTTCCAAAGCTTAAAATGTCAATTCAAAAAACAGTACTGTAATAAAAAAAGCAATGTACGTAAGAGAAAATTTAATACATAATATATTATTAGCTACTAAATTTTATATTATGTTTCGTAGTAGCAAATTTTTAAGTATTTTTATATTTGTAATTAGTTTAAACATTATCAATATGTAGTATGCGAGTGTACCGCTCTAATGTAACTATATTGTATGTACCTACTTTAATAAAGCCAGTTGTCAAGCGTCATCTGGATCAACTTACGTAAAACATACTAATAATAGAAAAAAAACCTCCGCCATCTTGTTTTACATACCTGTTTCCCGCTGGCTATTTTAATTTTTAAAGTCATCGCTTATTTCACTTTCCTCACAGTGTTAAAACCTCTTCGCTATCAGCAAGGACATATTCCTAAATATTCTATGCCGTCCATATTATTTTTGTTGTTTTGTCCTCGGCGCAACGCGACAGTTTGTCTAATAATAAGATTCTTTATATTATAAATTATATGTAAACTTTAGCTAGCATTTGGTACAATTCACTATATATTTTAAATTCTACATGTACTTCGTGCTATTATTCTGTTGAAATATCTATATTGTAGTCTGTTGTTAAGTTTGCAGTTGACAACAAAATATATTGTTATCTAGATAATGTATTAATTGTGTGTGTGTTTTATTTTATCTCTCCTTTCTTTCAAATATTGTATGTATAGGTACCTTAGTCAAAATTAGTTAAAAAAATATTAATTTGTACGCCTCTATTGTAATTTTTTTTTCAGCAAATATATAAAGTCTTAACGTTACAAAATGTACCTACAATGATCGACAATGAGAACTAAATGACAAATAAATACTGAGCTAAATAATGATGAAATTTGAGGATAAAATAAAAACTTAAAATAAATACACATATTCGACCGTACCCGTGAATGTACATGTTACTTGAAATTATTTTATTTTTATTTGTGCTTCTGAATTATTATAGGTATTTATTTATAGAAGAGGCCGTCGTGGCGCAGTGGCACAAGGGTGTGACTGTACGCGACTAACTTAACGGCTACACTTTATGTAGTTTTAAAATTTAGACAAGCTGACTTTCAAAAATTGAAAATATTTAAATTATATGATAAACTTCGCGCAAAAATATATATTAGATAAGTTACATTAATTACTAAGAAAAGATATATAATTGTGTGTTTATATAAACATCAATATTTATGTAAAAACACAATATATCTCCGGGGCACAGGAGTGTGAATGTGGCGCGACGGTTGTGATTTCGAAATTTTAAATATTAAATAAATAAATTCATGTTATATTTTTTCAAGTGAGAGTCAAGACACTCCAATTACCGCTCTTCGGACGAATTCGTGGTGTTGCATGTAGAGTGGTGTCTCACTTCATCCTTTCTAAGCAGGGAAATATTTCATTGCTCAGGCAATAGCAATCGAACTCGAACAAATATTGTGTATACAATCAGTCACTGGCACAACGCGCCACATTGCCCTTCATGATATTATTGATCTCATTATTTCCTAACTTTCATTCCATTCAAGCAAGTAAATTCAAGTAAAAGCAAAAAATATCTAAATTATGTTTAGTTAAACGTTAACACAACAGTCTTAATTATTTTTAAGTGATAAAGAGCACGCCGGACAGTTCGATTAATATATCTTAGATTCTATTCTTCCAAAACTAATAACACTATATACTAAATTGTTGCTTGGATTAGAAAAAAAACAAATATGTTATGTATGCATAAAGTTGTAATTATTATAAAAAAATTAAAAATCTTATAAAACTTATTTTCGATGTTAAAACTTTTTGCGTTTGACGTCAGTTTTTATCACTAAGTTATGAAAAATACGAGTGTGATTGACACCGCATCGCCTTATATGTATACAAGACTTGTATGTGTTTATAACTAAAATTTTGTATAGAAAAAATATTTAAATACCTTTCTAAAATAAATATAATTCATTAGATTATTCATTTACATTAAGTCGCCTAGTTTTACATTTAATGCTAAAGAAAAGATGAATCAAAAGCACGTGAAACATTCTACTTCGTGACTTTTGATGTGGAACTAAAGAGATAACAAGATAACATCATTCATGGTTGTTATGTTATAATCGATACAGCTATACGAGATGAAATTATAAATATAAACGAAGGATTAGGGATGTCTTGCCGGTAATTTCTCCCGCATAGGCAAAAAGGAAGGCAAAAGAAACTTAGTGTTAAGACAACAGGTCCCGCTTTCCCCCCAATTTCTGAAACATTATTTCTTAAGTGATTTCAACACCGCTCTTTGTCTTCTAGAGTGAGGAAATAAAAAATAAATTATTATAATATTTTTTCTAGTGAGGATCAAACCCACAACCACCGCGCATATTCTAAACGTTTAGCTACCGCGCCAGAATTCCACTAATTTATAACATTTTGGCATTTTATTATAAATACTTGCAGAGATACACGATTTTCGACCTTCAATATATATGTATTTTGTATACAAATTGCAAAATTAATTTAAAAAAAGGATTAAAAACACGATGTTGTTGCTTCTATTTTAAATTAAAAAAGAGTGTACCGAAATAAATAACTCTTGGAAGCTAAAGTTGATATCTTTAATTTTTTACTAAACCAACATTTACGTTTGTTAATTACTGCTGTTTTTTAGGGTTCAGTACCTCATAAAATCACCATATATAATAAATAAAATTAACTATTTTACCGCTACTTAATTGATTACAAAAAAAATACAAGGCTTTGGCTTTATCGCTTAGACTAAATAAAAATATTTTTTATCTGCAATAATAAGTATCCACTACGAGCCTCGTAGTACGAGGTACCTAGAAATTTTAAAGGAAATCAGTGATTAAATAGAAGAAAGTTTTAAAAATGTAGTAGTTATAAGTGAGTAAGGATATAAATCACGTGAAATAAAGCGACGTGAGCACATATGTTGATGATTGTACTATAAATAATTAAACGTTACTCAAAATTTTTAGAATGCTTTATTGAAATTGAAGTAAATATATATTATAGTGTATCTATATTATACAGATAATACTTTCAAAATATGTAGTTTGTTTCTTATTACAATTATAATAATTATAACGAAATGTATTTCAAATACAATACTAACATATATTACAGTAAAATCATAAATAAATGTATAATAAGACAAATATATTTTACTTACAACTTATTTATGTTTAATATATTTAAGTAGATAATAATAGAAAGCCAAATAGCGTATTGAAATTTGAAACGTAAACAAAATAAGTCTGACGCAAGTTTTCGGAAGATGTCATTTACTCAAAACATCAATGGAATTCTATCCCCGCTCCTCATCCCTACTCCAGCGCGAGGAGTGAGGACACGCGCAGGTACGCTGACACGTTGTAAACGATAGATGTTGCATCATCCTATACTATTTACGAAGTAACAGCTCTACAATTGGCTATACATTCATTAAAACGACTTTCTATAATGATATCAATTAGTATAAAAGTCATTACTTCACAGTATAATTATAAAATTATAAGCCTCATTACATAAACACAATATTCAATGCTAACAATCATTATTTTATAGTAAATATTCAATGCTAACAATCATTATTTTATAGTAAAAATAAAAATTTTTACATCAAATTATTTCCACTTACTATAATTAAGTTGTTAATTATAAAAAAAATGTTCAATTTTATCAGTTACATGATAGAAACGTGATAGAAATAAACGAATAATATTCTTATATTTTATGCTGTACTAAGGGACTCTATATATTCGACACTACTCTGGTACATTTAGAATATACCTTAGAGCCGCAGTGGCTGTTAGTTCAAGATCAAGCGAATACTTATCTTAATATAAGTAGGTTTACCCGGTCTCGATAGACGATATATTATGGAATTTAGATTTAGTAATTAGCGTATAATATCTTTAATGGAGGAAAGTTGAAAATGGCGTGATTTAAATCTAGTTTTTGTTATCCACAAGCCCCATTAAAGCATTTCATATAAATTAACGAAAGAAAACAATAAAATCAAAATCAAAATGTACTATAGCAAAAACATTTTTAAATAAGTTATTTTTTTTAGTATCACGCTGTATTCCGCACAGGTAGGCAAAAGTTACTTAGTGTTAAGACACTTAGTTTCCTCATTATTCGCTAATTTATGGATGCATTGCGTGTTGAGTGGCGGAACTCAACGCCGCGTTTTGCCATGACACAAGAACGAGGAAATGAAAATATTTCATTTCGTCGTGTGAGGATCGAAGCCACAACCAGTCGCGTTTATAGTCTTTACCCTTACCCTTTGTGCCTCTATTTAGAGGTTTAAGAAATATTAGTTTTAAGAAATATAAATTTAACATGGAAATAAAGTGTTGAACGGAAACCTTAAGTTATCTATTATTTTATATAGTATTCAAAGTGTGTTCAATCTGGTAGTTCTCGACCTGTTCGATATGGACACTTGACCTTTACCAGTTACAGATAGGGCGTTCCAATTTCATCCCGATCGCACGCGATTTCAATGATGGACTTGTGTGACAAGATAATGTAAATATCATATTAATTTCACAATTATATAGTGTTAAATGTTTTTTGACGTAGCCACTCTAACTCAGTACCTACCAACCTACTGCAGGTAGCGTTTAACTATAAATTTGATGGTTCTCGTCCCCCACATGTAAGAGCAAAATACCGCCGTCCTACAGCCAACGAAAAAAAGAGTTTCTAACAAAAAAAGTTTCTAAATCGAGCAGAAAGCGGAGAACTGAGTGTCTTAACATTAGGCTCTCTATCTACCATGCTACAATATGCCGGATAAAACTTGAAGCTCAAAAAATATTACTATGAAAATGAACTCTAGTGTATTAAGAATAATCTCATCTATCATCTCTTCAATCTTACGTAAGCATCGAATCCAATACAAAAAAGTATACCAACAAAACACATCAACGATCTAATCTAAATTACATTAAAATTTTTAAAAATCTAAATGAATATAATTATACGTATCACGTTATATATTTTGTAAAAAAAAATAAATCGGACTTACACCCTGTATAGTACCACAAAGGACGACCTTTACTAATTATAACTAGTTAATACTTACTCAATTATCTTATTTACATATAAGAGTGTCCTCACGATGTATAATACTACCAAAGAATCCAAATGAACCACATCTAGCAATACAACGGCGATATCAATTGATATGTAACTAATTTTGAGGCCAGCCGTGGCGCAGCGGCACGAAGTGTGACTGTAAAATCGACTGGTTGTGAGTTCGATCCCCACTCGCCGAGATGAAATATTTACTTAAATTTATGTTTCCATTTCTTCGTTCAGGTGTCGAGGCTAAGTGCGGCGTTGAGTTCTGCCACTCAACACGCAATGCCTCCAGAATTCGGCAGAAAGGGAACGGAGTGTCTTCACACTACGTTCCCTCTACCTATCCTGCTGTGTGTGGGATATAGCGTGAACCTGATTGATTTATTTGTAACCAATTTGTCAAGTTTGAATTTTGCAAGAAGAAAGCAACGAACTCTTGACCTTCAAAATTCAAATATATTAGATATGTATCAATTTATATTCATTCCTAAAACATGTTTTAATATATGAACACTGTCTTATTTTCTTTTTTAATTTTGTTACTTTTTGCAATACTTGTTATACGGGTTTTTAGTCTTTTAATATGTATGTTGACATGCTACATTGATAATTTTATAAATGATAAAGGGCAAAATCTGTCACAAAAATCCTATCAACTTGGCGTTTTATTTATATATTTTAATAACTTAATGTGACGAGGACATCATGTTATAATAATAATTTAATAAAATTATGTCGGAAATGATGTTAAGCAATATTTATATAATTTTATTAGTGAAATTTTAGGAAACATAAATATATAACAGGTGGAAATTATAAAGTTATCTTATTTTTTGGAAGATTAGCGTTTAGCGTATAAACCCAAGTCTTGAAAAGTGTCTAACGACTATTTTAAAATTAAAATATTATCTGTGTACTTTTATGAATAACATTTATTCGACAGAATTTTCTTTTGACAAAACATCTTAAGAAAATTTTATTATCATGATTATTTACTTATAACATTGATGACGACACTAAATTATTATTTAGTATGTACTAGTGACGCTTACAAAAAAATATTTACAACTTATATAAAGTTGTAGTTACGGTGTTATTGTTTTTGTGTATTTTGCCTCCAATTGACGTAGCAACTATCTTACTATAATATATTTTGATTGAAGGAATGCAATCACATCAGTTCAATTTATTGCGTTGTTTTCAAATAAACCTAACTCAATAATAACATGTGACGTCGTGATAGATAATTCATTAACAAATTAGTATTTTGAGCTGGATGCTAGATTTTGAGCTTTTTTTTTTGGAAAAATATCTCAAACTTATATATTATTGTAGCACAAAATAATTTTTGAATTTAATGCCAGAAAGCCAAAAATATATGAACGAACGTCATGATACGTCTTCATCCAATAATCTGGCTAAAGAGATGACGAATGAGGATGCACGTGTATTATGCAAAGGTCGGTTTTATTTCTTTAACTAGCCCAGAAAGAAAACCATATAGTATTGTATTTAAACTATTAATTGCCATCAAAAAATTCTGAAAATTTAAACATGTGATACATATCCTAGACTCTAACGCCCAATATTAATAACCTATCTCCAACGTCAATCTTCGAACGTTCCAGAATTTAAAGATTGGATAGATGTATGGAACAATCGAAGAATGACGTTAGAGATAGGTTATTAATATTGGGCGTAAGTAATACCAAGCACCATGTTCCCAAACGCCAAAAAGCCATTAAAAACCTAAAGAAATTATTAGATAAATTTTCAAATATTTGTTATGATAGGATTCTGCAACTTTTATACAAGATTTTCCACATGATTTTCAATTTATTAAATCAAATGTCTGATATTTTTTTTCGTTTGGTTGAATGAGCAATAAAGGTGTTAGTTATATTAAGGAAATACAATAACAATCTAGCTTAAAGAAACACAATTGTTACATCATCTCTAAGAAAAAACTATGCGAAAAACAATAAACAACGTAACTCAACAAAAATTGACATCCATTAGAAATACACGCAACATATCAGAAATTTGCGTCACCTATTTTATATTGTAATGGGTAAATAATGCTGATTGTTCAATGAAATATAAATTAAAATTCTGTTTAAATAAAAAAGCTGTCATTTTAACAACCTAGTGTTCAGCACTAGAACCGTCGCGTCGGCACTAGATTTCGTGAAAAAGTGTCAGTGCTTTTGAACCCGTGTTAACCCCGTATCCCTATTGGATCATGGAATCTTTTCCTGTTATGTGAATATGAGGTAAAGGGTGTCTTTTCAGTATTTCAGCCCCGGCGTCGGAGGGAGTACACTGCCCTTCTCGCTGAGTATATACCGCAGTATATTTCTCGTAGGGCGTAAGCGACGCCCACTCTGTTTCCATGGTTACATAGAAAATCCTGGCTAATGCTTTGAGAGGAACTGCGGTAAAACCACATAACAGGGATTCTCCTGGTCAATATATGGCAGTTGATTTGTACCTACGATCAGTAGTATTTTTTCTACTTGAGAGATTCTGGCAGCCAGATTGTTTAAACGGGAACCCCATTGAACTAGTGCATCCTAGGTACATCCTATGCCTCCGACGACGCTCATCAGCGTTCTTGTAGTGGTTTCTGTGTGACCGATATTAAGTTAGGTGATTGCTAACTGATCCATTACTGCTCCCGAGTTTACCCCCAAGATATGTCATTGCGCCACAACCACTTTTCCTCGCCTTAGAAAGTATGTAATATAACTTACATTTTGCTTTGCAAAATTCGCTTTTTTTATTTATAACTATTACAGATCTAATCTAGACTACAATAATTCTAGAAGTATATTTTAAATATATTTCCCTTACATTATAATTTTAGAGACCAAGTCATTTAAAATATTGATACGAGTACATATAAGCAGAAAGCTCAAAATAATAATGTCAGCAGATTGATCCAAGGCACAGGCTGAACTGGAATATTGTAGTTTCATTTATTTAGTTGTATTAAGTGACTCTTTTATCATAAAAGATCGGTGGGTTTATTAACCGCCCTCGGACGTCACAAAACTCGTACGACAAAAGATATAGGTCTGTCATATTTCAAAACAAAACAAAACATATTTAGAATAATTTTTGTTAAAGCCGAAGCTAAGCGAAGTAAAGTATTTTTCATGACGCGATATAAGTATTTATTTTAAAGAGTTTTTGAAT
Source organism: Heliconius erato x Heliconius himera (assembly GCA_013421005.1). Classification (NCBI taxonomy): domain Eukaryota; kingdom Metazoa; phylum Arthropoda; class Insecta; order Lepidoptera; family Nymphalidae; genus Heliconius; species Heliconius erato x Heliconius himera. The sequence goes on from JAATLQ010018561.1 coordinate 11,708, forward strand.
TACACATATTTTCAATATTTTCAAAATTTTTACGCTCAAAACAATCAAATACTTTATAATAAATTTCAAAAATAATCTAGAATATTTATTTTTAAGCCAATACAGATATTAGGACTTGCAAATATCCATTTGCAATTCAACTTTTATATAAAATTTGACTCTAAAGGAACATAAAGGCATAATCACAAGAAGAAACACGTGAAATTGGGAAGGGCTCTGCATATGTGAGCCAGGCGATTCTTGTTTCGTCGTCGAGGCACGGCCCCACGGGTCGGCGCATCCGGCGCGTCCGGCGCTGGCGCACGGCACGAGCTCGCAAGATAAGCCACAATTACATCAGACGGCGCGTGCCCAGCCAGTATAAAACCGCCGCTCGGACCGCTGCCACCTCACTCACTACTCCATACTCGTAAATGAACGGTCAATATTAGATAGTGGCAATGATTTACGATTCCATGCATTTACCTGAAACTATTAGTAATTACCTGAAATACGACCAGTGGTGGTACAGTGACAATTGGTGTGATAGTAATTCCCCGGGTTTCGAACACCAGCAGAGGTAACAGGAAGTTTCTGGACCTTGTGAACTTAATAGGTAAATATTATTGTTTTTGTTACGTGTTTTAAGTCTTCTATAATGGTGTAACTATAGGCAAATCTAGATGTAATTTTAATAATTTATTACTAATTTTTAACGTTTGGTTGTTCTTAATATGTTAAATTTTATATTTAAAAAAAAATAAGTCCGCACTTCCTGTTACATGTAGTGTAAAGTGGATACAGAGGTCAATCACTTTTTGCTAAATATTTTTTTTACTATATAATTTACGTCAGTTCGTCGTGATAAACCTCAATGTAAGGTTAAAGTTGTTTATTGGTCTTTTACCAATAAATTTTATCTTTATGATACTTTATTGTCAGAATAAAACTATCCCACATTAAACCCATGAATAGTCATTATAATTCCGTATTTATATAATACTACATTATCATCGAAAATTTTACATATTAACTTATTCAATTTTTTTTATTTTATGATAACTATTTTTTACACCAGAATTTTATATAAATATGCAAATTAAAACAAGAACTCTATTATTTACAGTTGCTGACACTCTACATTAGATATCAGCTGTAAATATACTTTAAAACCTTGAAAAGAAATTGCCTTGAATTGAAGTATAGTAGAAGTGAAAATTGCATAAAATGGCTACCGTACAGAGCCCACCTGAACTTAGCCTGTCGGCACCCCTCGCCGTGCAACAGGATACTGACATAGATTTTGTGGCGTTAACCATGGCCGCTCTACGTTTTGTTAGTCCTTGGTCAGTGGAGACCAAATCTAACAAATGGTCGCCAAAGATTGAACCCGGGACTCCGGAAGCTAAAGATCGCGTCATTTCCCTCGCAGAAGTATCTCTACATGACACGCAAAAAGATTGTTGGGTTGTGATATACGATCGCGTATACGACATCACGGATTTTCTTTATGAAGTAAGTTGAAATTTGTTTTCATTTAAAAAAATCAAACAAAACAAAAGAAAAATATTTTTAACTTGTATAGATATTGTTTCCCCTCATATTTTATACTTATAAATTTACAATTAATAATTCTAAATACATATATCTCTATAATCTAATTTTCTTACTTCTTATTCTAGCATCCCGGTGGAGATGAGATCATGTTAGAATACGCAGGGCGCGACGCGAGCACCGCCTTCAGAAGCTCGGGCCACTCTAAAATGGCAACTAAAGCCTTAGACAGGTTCCTTGTGGGAGAACTGCCGATGCACGAGCGCATGTACCGACGACCAGGAGGCATTCGTCTTAGTGACATACCAGAATAATTATGTAATTATTTATGTAATCTGGTTATTTAAATTTAAAATTAATAATATATTAAACTTAATTTAGCTATAATTAAATGTTTTCTAATGTACTTAATTTTCGAATTAAAATTAGCTCAATTTTATTAGCACATTGTCGCAGGCCTGAGATCATGTAATCTTTATTTATTGTAAGTAAAGCAATTATTTAAAACAATTCCACTGTAGCTAGGCAAGTTATCGTTAACATTCTTTATCTTTATGTTAAACTTATATTTGCTGTATAATTGTGCGTTCGGTATTCATATAATTTAAAACACTGTATATCGTCAGGATAAATTCTTCAACTAAATATTTTACCATTATTATCTAATAAATTCATCACAAGATATACATAATGCATTTAATTTGTTATTTTTATTATTATATAACAGTATTATGTTCAATATTTTCAATTTCGCTTTATCTTTATTTATATTTACACGTATTACTCAAGAAACGTTCCTATTTAGTTTGTCATAAACTTCATCTTAATTACATTGAAATATAATAAATACTTAATAAGAATATACATTTTTTTTATTATCCTACTTTCACTGTAGGCATAAAACGCCGCTAAATCTGTTTCTTAAGTGAAAGTTGGTCATATTATTTCGAATGCTATTTAGTTTGTTTAAAAGAATTATGGTTTCAATAAAAAAAAAACAACAAAAATTACACTTTATGATTTATAATATAAATAATTTGGCTAATATCATGGTGGATGACGTTATAATTTTATTCTTCTAAACTTTCTTACCGGACCTGAAAAGAACAAAGTACAATCTTAAATTTTCAAAACTTAGATTTTCCAAACAAACATTTGACTTACGTCTAAAACTCTCAACTTAGGTATTAAGAGTATTATTGTCAATCGAAAAAACTTTTAGACGTAAAATGTGAATTTAAAATAATCCTATAAAATATTTTTAAAATTTCTAATTATTATTCTATTTTTATTTATCTCTTCTCTCTTGATACATAAACAAAGTACAATAATGATTAATTACCAATTCGCATATTTTGTGTATACATCACAAAAATCATACCGCCAAGTAATATGGTATCAAATACGCAAAAAAATACTATAAATTTACTTATTTAGAATACTTATTTAAAAATACTATAAATTTATTTTCAGAAACACAGAAAGCAGTTGAAAATTCTAAAAAAACTATACATATTAAAAATTTCAGATTTCTGAGGCCAGTCGTGGCGCAGGGGCACAAAGTCTGTAAAACCTACTGGTTGTGGATTCGATCCCCATTCGAGGAGATGAAATATTTACTTAAATTTATATTTCCATTTCTTCCCTCTGGTGTCGAGGCAAAGCGCAGCGTTGAGTTCTGCCATTCAATGCCGGGATACAGCGTGAAGCTGATTTGATATTTAAATTTCATCATTTAATATTTTTTAAACATTGTGCATTCCACTTATCGCAAACGACACATAACAAGTTGGTAATATTTTTTTATTATCTATAACAATTATATTCAAGTATAAGTATGTTCCATAAAATACTTCAAGGTAACACCGATAAGTAAAATAAAATAATTCTATTTCTCAATACCACATATATATCGATAAAATCGATTATTTTAAATTAAAAGTTTTTTAAACCACTCATTAAAAGCGTGGTATGAAAATTTAATTACAATTAAACATCCAAACAGGCCAAATGTTATGTACTGATAACATTCAGACATTTTTCTTACTGTCACTACACGGCTTTTGTTGTAAAGGAGGATAGAAAGTGTGAGTACGCCACAATCCGCACTCCACTTTTCGTCCAAAATTCGAATAATTGCAAGTTGAGTGGCGGAAGTTAACGCCGTGCTCAGCTTAATACAAAAGCAAAATGAAAATATATTATTGTGAGTTAGCTCCCTTTAGAAAATGTTTTATTTAATCATATCATAGAATTAATACGTTTTTAAATTATATTCACAAAACAAACCATCCAGTAAATCTACATTTACTGGTTCGACGACCGAACCTATACAGGTTCGACGACCGAATTATAATAACAAGAAGTAACTAAGTTTAAAGTTCAACTATAATTATAGATTTCATATATATTTGGCTAAAATGAAAATGTCTATGTTTCAATAAATGGCCATCCGTTGCTACGACGGCCGTTAACAAATTTTATGACAGACATCACCTAATCAACAAATAACTAAAAACATAATGTAGACGAAAAACATTTTTTGATTATAATAAATTCAAACCAATTTTAATTAAAAATGTTTATTTTGTAAGCAATTTTATCATACTAATAATAAATTCGGTATAACTATCAACTTTAGTAGATAGTAGAGGTAGAGCTGACTTATTTTTACATAACGCTTATACATTTTCCTGAGAAATACAAAAAAACACTTTTGAGATAAGTAAAGTACTTATCTCAAAAGTGTTTTTTTGTATTGTCAAAAGTGTTTGTTTGTAAGTGTTCTTTTATACTCACCTCATTTTAGAAATATTAGCATTCATAGGCAGAATAATTTTTTTTTAGCTTCACACTAAATCTCGCATACCTAAAGCAAGCAGAAGAAACTTACGTGTTAAGGCACACCGTACCTGCGCTCCGCCAAATATTCGAAAAATTTAGTATAAACGAGTCTCACTTTGTCTTCTTATTAGAACGAAGTAAAAATCAATTTCCCCGAGTGGATCGCCACCACAGCTGCGTTGATAGTCAGATGCTGTGTCACTGCGCTACGAGCCTACGACGGCCTTACCAATTTACCATCACTATAGTACTATGATCGTTGTGAAGACAGGCACGAGTCAAATCCGCGAATGTACAGTCGTGTGCATAATATCAATATGCGTTGTTCACATTATGTATATTGTATTAGTGTGTGTGCCCCGCTCCTTATATATTGCTATATATTCCGCAAGTGTGCGCGTACCTCCGATATTCATAAAGTTTCTGCCGGTTTATACTTAGTAAACACAGAAAGTAAATTTATAATTATTTACTTACAACAGTTTATAATTAAATGCATTCTTCGACGCACTGAAGAACCTCAAGTAACAGACCAGAGTGACTAACATTAAAATGGCAGTCATTTGCATCGTACTTTCGGTCGGCATCTCACATTTCGATATTTGTACTTCTTCAGTCGTTATGGAGACCTGGCGGGAATAAAATAAAATATTAATAATTTAGTAACTAGATCAGCTACACGCTGTATCCCGCACACAGCAGGGTAGGCAAAGGGAACCTAGTGTTAGACTCCGTTCCCCACTTTCTACCGAATTCTGGAGGCATTGCGTGTTGAATGGCAGAACTCAACGCCGCGCTTAACCTCGATACCAGAGCGAAGAAATGGAAATATAAATTTAAGTAAATATTTCATCTCCTCGAGTGGGGATCGAACCCACAACCAGTCGGTTTTACAATCACACCTCGCACCTGCGCCACGACTGGCCATTTTTTTTTAGTAACTAGATTTGGTTTGACACTCCGGTTCTAATAAGACACGCCCGTTCCCCACTTTCCTCCAAATTCTGGAGACATTGCGTGTTGAGGGACAGAACACAACACTGCGCTTTTTCCTCGTTAAAAATATTTAATATTTTATTTCCTACTTTGGGAATATAACCCACAACCTGTCGCGTTTACAGTCGCACGCTCGTACCCCTACGCCACGACTGGCATCTACTGACTGACTGGTGGTGACTATATATTTTTATGTTGTTCAACCACAAATTACTACATTAAATGGAAGCCATTAATTTTCTGTATAGATATACTGATTTCTGTATTATACATTATACACATACATTAATTAGGAAGGAAATAAAAAATCGATTACTACAACGCTACAAATTAAATCGTAATCTCTAGATATGCAAACTTGTATCATATGAATCATAAGCAACAATATTATATAAAAAATACCTATAATGGAATGATTTAAAAAATGTCTATTAAAAATATATTATGATATGCCAGAAATTCTAAATGATTTTTAAACATTTTTAAAGTCCCACTGAGTGCCCACTGAGGGTTCCGTATAAAAATTGGAGGTCCCGAGATTTTTCTGAAATTTAAAAATAAGTTTTGGCCCCCTTTTGAGGCTATTCTTTTTTAGGATCTAACCACAAACGTATAGTTTTCAATTTTTTTCCTGAACTATTACTACCTGTAGATTCTAGCTGCCAAATTTCATAATTCTAGGTCAACTGGAAGTATCCTATTAATTTTGATTACCTTTCTAGTGTCAAAATACACGTTTTTGCGATATAAACGGCTTATATCTTTGTTTTTGAAGTAAATGTAGAAATACGATTTTGCAGGAAATCATGGGACCGTAGATCTAAGTATACGGTTTGAATTTCAACGATATCTTTATGCGTTCCTGAGATAAAAGCTCTTAATAAACAGACAGAGGCACAACAAAGTGATCTTATAAGAGTTCCTTTGTTCCTTAAAAGGGATACCTGTGCCCCAAAAATTACTGAGATATTTAAGATTAGAATACGCCCTCTGCAGTAAAATCTAGGTAAGCGTGTGACATCATGCTGCGTCTTGCTAGTCTACACTACATGGCTGCTTGAGAATGCGGTTGCCTTATAAACTCAGCAATTTTTTATAGTAAACTAGCGGACCCGTGCGGCTTCGCCCGCTTGAACTATACGAATATTTATTTAATATATTTATGAAATATTTTCAGCAGGATTAGTAACAAATATAAGCCTAAATAATCAAAAGAAACCAATGAAGAATAATAAGCAGAGAAAAATCTTCTAATAAAAGTCCGCGACTCCATATGAAGTCTTATAAATAATTCACAATAAGGCGATTTGCTGCAAAAAATTATTGATAATTGCATTGACCGTTTCTTATAAATAAAATACATATGTCTTTGAGACTTCAAAACAATTGTATTTTTGCAAGTGGATTTTATATAATACACAAAAACAAAAAAAAACTATTTTATAATTTGTGTCTTTGTCTGTCTGTCTTTCTATTCCCCGAGCTAGTGCCCAAAATAACTAAAGTAATTTTTATGGGACTTTCAGTGACTGATATACTTTTTATCCAGGAAAAATGTATTTACATGTTTTCCGTGCGTGCGTTTTTCTATATTAACTAAATATTTTTCTATATTAATAAGATAATTTTTGGGAGCAATAGCAATTAAAATCCCAATAGATTAAAAGAACGATTTATTATAACAACGATATAGATAACCATCCAACCGAGATGAAATAACCAACAATTCGTTACTAAATACAAATGCTTAAATAACATTAAATAAGGTAGCGAGCGATGCCGCGCAGGAATAAAAAAATCTAACTAATCTACTACTCGAATAAGCGAAGTGAACCAAAGAGAAATATGAATTAACAATAACCACATAAAAATTTACAGTAGATCGAAAATGTGTGAAAATTTACAAAACCGTCAACGTCGTCTGCCCGTTCGTGTCGGTCATACTGTTAGGTTGTTAACTATTTATTAGAACGTTAAACAGTAAACTATAATTTCAATGTAAATGAAATGCTAAAGGCGACTGTTATATTTATTTTTTAAAATTTATTTAAATTAAAATAAATTTTAATTATAGAAAATACATTAACAATAAGCTGATAAATTTAAATTGAAATAAAATATATTTAAATGCTTAATATAATGTAACCTTCAAAGATAAAGATATACCGTCACGGACTTTTTAATAAATGTTTTAAGGACAATATTTAAAACATTGTTTTTATGTGTCTACTAAGGTTGAGTCAACGCACGCCATGTAAGCGTTCAGGAAGCTCATTTTGGGCGACACTTTCTTTAAGCAACAAAATTCCGTGTTGCTTAGCAACGGTCGCTTAGGGACAGTTGAAATAAAATGGCAGCATCAATTGCATGTCAAAGTGAAAATACATTTAATACCTTAATATATATCGAAAATATTGCAAATATGAGAAAAAAAATATCCTATAACCATCCCAAGACCCTCAAGTATCTATGTATGAAATTTTAGCACAATCAAATCAGCGGTTTGGGCCTGATTGCTACTCAGACAGACAGACAGAGTTACTTTCCAATTTATAATATAGGTATGGATAAAATGCTTAAGAAATATTATATAGTCCCTAGGGGCCAGTCATGGCACAGGGGTACAAGCGTGTGATTGTAACCGCGGCAGGTTGTGGGTTCGATCTCCTCTCGAAGAAATGAAATATTTAATATTTTAATTTCTCTACTCACTGCCTCCAGAATTCGGCGGAGGATGAGGAGCGAAATGTCGCAACACTAGGCTCCCTCTGCCTACTCTGTTATATGCGGTATACAGCGTGAAGCTGAAAAAATATATTTCGCCACCATAACTTTCTTTTCCTTTCTCGTAATAAATTTATCTGTTATTATTTTGAGAATAAAGATACCCAATACTGTAAAAGAATATACTTACTTTAAATCTATCTTTGGTACAGACTTATGGGGCCGTTCAAGTATTACGTAAGCACGGTAAGGGGGCGGGGGGGTCTTGGGTTTGCTTATTTTTGACGTTTTCAGTGAAATATTTATAAGAGGATTGCTTATTTTTGATGACATAGGAGAGGGGGAGGGAGGGGGGGGGGGGTCAATAATTGCAAAAAAACTGCTTACGTAATACTTGAACGGCCCCTATGTATTGTACCTATTAAAAAGTCTATATAAAAAAAACTGCTTGTTAAACACAAAAAAATAAATAAACTCTATCGAACTAACTGCATTGTCGTTTAATATTTTTTAAAAAATATGTTAAACATTATCAACTTGGAAAGTTGGTTTCTCTTGACTTTTAAAACTCTACAAAAAATAGTTGCCTCTTCATAAAACTTGATTAAACTACTAACCATAAATGAGTAGTTAGTCATTTACTTACTTAGTCAGTTTTATTCCTCGCATTTCAGCGCCTACATAATCACCGTTCTCAGACAAATATCACGCAACCATAAAAAATATCTACTTTTGGTAGACTATCTGACTGTTCTTTTACTCTCTCTACTGCTAATTTAATAAGAATACTGTCTAAAGAAATTGCAAACACAAACACAACACCAAAAATTTTAAATATTAAATGCGTAACGTAATATACATATTAACAGCGATTATATAATGTAAATAAATGTAAAAATTTTGGAATCTGATTAACAGTAATAACAGTATAAACTAAACATCTATTTAGACCTAAGCACTTGCACTACATGTAATGTAGATGAAATCTCCGCTTCAATCATAAGAGACATTTATATAATTGGCGCTTTGCTTCATTTTTTTAAATAATAAAACATAGCTTAGCTAGCTTAGCTTTGCACGTATCCCTAGCGGGGTAGACAGAGTGTAAAAAAACTAAATTTATTAAAAAATATATATTATTGAATAAATATAAAAAAATGTGTTATAAAAGGTTAACATACTACGATCATTAATTGCACTTAGCAACTCAATTTATGTGTACACGACCTTATAACTGACCTATGTTATTAATACAGAGATATCCAACGGCATTCAATTAAAGCGACCTAGACAACACACGTAATGATCAATACAGTTAGTCGAATTTATTTTATTTTATTGAATATTAATGTTAAAAAAATGATGCTTATAGCATTTTATATACAAAAAATAATAGATAAAAATTTATATTATATCAAAGATATATATGTCGAAGAAAGCGATTGGAACGGAAATTATATTATCATAGATGCAGCGGCACGAGGTGTGACTGCAAAACCGACTGGTTGTGGGTTCGATCCCCACTCGAGGAGATGAAATATTTACTTAAATTTATATTTCCATTTCTTTGCTCTGGTGTCGAGGTTAAGCGCGGCGTTGAGTTCTGCCACTCAACTCGCAATGCCTCCAGAATTCGGCAGAAAGTGGGGAACGGAGTGTCTTAACACTAGGTTCCCTCTGCCTACCCTGCTGTGTGCGGGATACAGCGTGAAGCTGA
>JAATLQ010018561.1:22908-40495 GCA_013421005.1 Heliconius erato x Heliconius himera
TATTTGGCAAAGGCGCTGAATCAGCTTCTGGACACATACTGTCAGATTCCCTGTATAATGGATAGTGCTGAAAATTCACAATAATAATCAGTTGTAAAATCAAATCAAATCAGCTTCACGCTGTATCCCGCACACCGCAGGGTAGGCAGAGGGGACCTAGTGTTACGACACTCCGTTCCCCACTTTCTGCCGAATTCTGGAGGCATTAGGTGTTGAGTGGCAGAACTCAACGCCGCGCTTGAGCGCGGCGTTGAGTTCTGGGATCAATCAGTTCTGGGATCGAGGTTGACCTCGACACCAGAGCGAAGAAATGGAAATATAAATTTAAGTAAATATTTCATCTCCTCGAGTGGGGATCGAACCCGCCACGACTGGCCTGTGACTAATCAGTTGTCTTTACTTTATTTTTGCTTTTTATGGTCTTGCTTCCTCGTTTTGTTCGCGGCGAATTCCATACAAATGTGGCAAAAATAATGCTTACAACGCTCATGGATATCTTTAGATTACTTTCACTTGGAAGCTTCACCGAAAGCTTAAATTTTTCGGTGCTCTAAGGGAGAATAAACATGGATATTTATATTAATTTTAGCTTGGTTCTGAAAATGGTATGGAACCCTTGGTGGACGAGTCCGACTCATCTCCCGCACACATTTGATTGTTTTTTTTTTTATTTTCTTTTTAAACACAGAACCCTAATGATTAACAAAAATAATATCTTTTTATAAGTGAATTACATATAAATATAATACATGTATACTCACTTGCATCACTATAGGCCTGCTGTACTGCGCGAGCTTGGTTTTACCTTTACAGAGTGGGGATCCACTACTACATTTTAGTAAATCTGAAAATTATCAAAAGATAATTTTTGTATAAGTTTCCTTAAACAATAAAAAATATTATAATTATGTGTATTACTAAGTAATTTGGTCAGAACAAATTCAATTAAGAAGAAAAGAAAGATATATTCTTAGAGAACTATGTATTTGTTTTTTGTTGGCTTCACGCTGTATCCCGTACATAGCAAAGTATATCTAGGAAACTAGTGTTAAGACACTTCGTTCTCCCTTAAGACACGCCCCCCTGTGTTTCCCACTTTCGACCGTATGTGTTGAGTGGCCGAACTCGACTTCGCGCTTTGCCTCCAATCGCACTACAATCGCACTTACATTCGCTTATGCCGCTGCGCCACGACGGTTTCAACTATGGATTTAAGATATACACTTATTAATTTTGAAATGGATTGGACCTGGAAGTAGTGTACTGAATTCGTAGTTGATTTGGAATAAATTTAGTGTATATTGTAGGATTTTAAAAAAAAGTTTCTACAAAAATATATTTATTAAAAAATCGGTTTAAATAAATGAATATGAGACGAACCTGAAATTTTATCTAAGTCTGCTAGCGCACGAGAACATAAAGAGCATCCGTCACCCTCCATAGCCATAGAATTTATTAAAATAAAGTGGTTTCCTCGTAAACTGACGAGGTTAACGATAGGCGCATCCATTTTGTTCTCAAATCTATTTGCCAAGTTTGGAGTTATCCTTATAAAAGAAATTTAAAAAATCAACTAGGATGTAAAAAAAATATACCACCTAATAAGCTACAACATGTATAGGATTTTTCATTCTTTATTATGTCAAGTTAAAAGGGTTAAGTTATGTTAAAAGGGTTAATTTGGAGCCAATTATTTAAATGATTACAGCAGCATTTTTAAAAATATGAATAAACATTAACATAGTGCACCATTTGTTTTAAAAAAACACATTAAATGTTTACATTTTTTAAACATAAAATACATATTTACTAAGTAATGCGATAAAAGCACAGGTAACTGTTTAGTTAGCTAACACAGCCTCTCTACCTACACATGTGTGTTAAAGGATTAAAAAAACAACTAGTGATTAGTTTCGTAATATTCATCCAAAAATAATGTTCTTTTTTTTCATTTAAATGGAAAATGTAAAGTAAATGATATTATATTCAAAATAAATGTAAATAATTTATTTCTAATGATGCTATGTATGCTACCAGTTTGTTGTATTTACCTACGAAAAACATCACCTTTAATAGGTCCAGCCATCTTCACATTCCTTTCAAGCTCCTTACTTATGAAGAAAATATGGTTAATTAAGCATTGAGCTTTTTTATTGATAAATGGATGAAATAGTCATGCTTATTTTGAGTATATTATTAATATTATAATCAATATTTAAAATCAGACTTATTGCCAGTAACTTAAATTTTGGAAAAATATAAGTTTTTTAAACTTGTAATTGAGTGAATATTTAATTTTAAAAAATTAAAAAAGTGGAAGTTTAAGATAGCCTCCTTCCTAAATACAGTTAAAGTTATAAATTGCAAAAGTTTTATCATATAAAAATTGTTTAGTAATTCTAACATTTTATCAACTTACTTATAATGGTATCCTATATCATGGTTTCCAGCTACAACATATAATAAAGTATCATGTGGTACTTTAAAAATTGTATTGAACTTCTTTATATAATCTTCAAATTCCATTTGAGAACACCACTTCCCTTCATCAAACAGGTCACCTGTTAATACAATAATTGTGCTAAGTGGCTCTGCATCCTTACTTGTAGTTACATAATAAGCCTATGGCTTTCCTCAATAAATACAGCATCCAAGACTACAAGAACTTTTTAATTTGGACCAGAAGTTCCCAAGTTGAATGTGTATGTCTAAGCAAACTCTTCAGCTATATAATAATAGCATAGAAGTAAAATTTAAATATTTTCTAATTGATTACAAATAAACTATACAAAATGTTTTTTTATTTTATCAGTATAGCTGTTGTGACATATTTAAACTGTCTCATATTGAAACAGTGTTAAATTGTAAATATTACAGTAAAGGTTTTGTTTTCAATTTGGGAAATGATTATGTATAAATTATTTATTTTTTTCTGCTACGATAAACAAAGTGCAGCATTGAATTCCACCACGTAACATGCCAGGTCTCAATTTTTTGCAAAAAGTAGTGAATGTAATGTCTTAGAACTGGATTCCTTCTGCCTACCCTGATTTGCGGGAAAACTTGCTTATAAATAAATTACCTAAAATAAAAATTACTTCAGGCCTGTGCAAAGTTAATGCAGTTTGGAAAGCTCTTTGCATCTGCCACTCTCTTCTCCATTTGTCAAACCAGTGGCCATTGTGAGAGCCTAGCAAATGGGTATCAGCTAACACCATAGCATACACAGGTTCATTATTAGCCGGAATATTTTGGAGAGCGGGCCATCCACACTAAAATATATAAAAAGTAATAAAAAATACATCTGAAGTCGATTGATAAATGAATATTTTAAAGATCAGTGAAGAAATTACTTGAATTTGTGTCACATAATAAATAAGATATTCACAATAAATATAAATAAAAATAACGCCCCCAACTAGACGAAATAATGTGTTATTTATTATTGTATATCGCCACCTATTCATATAATATGCCATAATGATTGACTAAATCTCATCTTCACATTGTAACTGGTACTGTAATTATAGTAATTATTTATTATTAAAAAGATATTATATACTGTGTAATAACCGATATGTACATTTCAATTTTTGAAATGGTAAATAATGCTAGTGATGTAAGATGTCACACAATGCTTAAACACAGTAACGTCAACTTGATGGTATCGATCTGTTATAATAACTTCTAAGTTCTAATATATGTACTTACCAATACCAAAAATAAAATGTATATAAAGCTTAAATGCTTATGTTTGCTTAAAATAATAACAAAAGAAAGAAAAATATCATAAATATTAAGTGTACTTAAAAATAAATGAAATTACTAATAACTACGGTGAGTAGATGCGTCCGCACCTACGTTTCTTTACGATTATTTTTTGTTCATTTATATGTAATCTGTGCTTTTGGTAATGTTTGTTTATCAGCTGATTGTCAAAGTCAATTTATATATAAAAATAGGCTTGTTTTTGTTTCTATTTACTTTTATTTCTAATTTTTCATAGAATTGCTAAACTAACATAATATAATAAGTCACATTTTTTTTTGTTATGTAAGGCAAAACAATATATTTACGATGTCGGTGCATTGGAGTTCAGAAATCATGAAATGGGAGTACAGAGAATTGCAGGCTACAGCAATGTCTGTTGATTATTCGGGTAATAACGTGCTTTTGGCTGGACGAAGGTGGCTAGCTATTAAATCTATTAGTCTTGAAGATGATGGTGGAGATATTGTTAAGAAATATCCACGCCACAGTAAATATGATGCAGCTGGAGCTGAATGGTGCCAGACATATCCAGGACAGAAACTTTGTGCTATTGCGGTAACCGAATTAAAATTAATGATAGTTAAAACTTTTCTTTGTACAAATAATCACTGTTATTAATGTTATTTTATTGTCTTCTAAAACTCATCTAGAGTAATCAACATGTAGATGTATATGAATGGCGAGCAGGAAATGATTTGACATGTATAAGTTCACTTCGAGGACATACTAGAGTAGTCAGTGATACACACTTTCACAGACAGGATCATAATATGATTGCAACATGTTCCATAGACACTTTTACATACCTCTGGGATTTGAGAGATACTAGAAAGCCTGTTTGTTCCTTAAGTGCTGTTGGTAAGCTAAAATACTATCACTATTTGAATAATAAAATTTTTAAAATCACTACTTGATTTTTAATCATGCTCTTTTTAGCTGGGGCCTCTCAAGTGCAGTGGAATAAAGTAGCATCTCATTTAGTAGCCACTGCCCATGATGGTGATATAAAGATATGGGATTATCGCAAAAATTCATCTCCACTTCATTATATTTCTGCGCATCTTTGCAAAATTCATGGAGTAGACTGGAGTCCTCATCATGAATACCAACTTGTTACTTCTAGTCATGATGGTAGTATAAAATATTTTGACATTAACAATGCAAGGCGACCAGAAAATGTGATTACAACAAATTTCCCTGTATGGAGAGCTATATACACTCCCTTTGGTAGTGGGTTATTGACTATTGGAGTGGGATGGGGTGGCCTACCAAGAGTAGAACAGGCAGGAGTTATAGGAATTTGGGTAGGTAGATCTTTAACACATAGACTAGTAGGCCACACTGACACAGTACAAACTATGGTGTGGAGACCAAACACACTGCCATCTAACTATCAACTGGTGACTTGGGGCAGAGACCAAACACTAAGACTCTGGACAATGCACCCATCATTACTTAGAATGTGTTTACATTATTTACCTGAGAGCTCAGAAAATGAAGATAATAATAGTGATGGTAAGTGCTATGCAATTTTTAAATGTCTTATTTGTCTATAAGTTTATCTGTATGTTTAATTGTTCTATTTGTCAACAGCAAGCTATACATCAACAGCAAGTTCAATGAATGATATCTCAAATAATGATAAAATGCAAGATATTGAAATGGTATGTAACTTATAAGTCTATCATGGTTTATATACACCTTTGTTTTATATGACAATTTCACATAAAATTATTTTTTTAGAATAAAATTGTGCATAAAACAACTACCTCAATTGACGAAGAATTTGAATCAATCAGAGAAATGGCAAATATAGAGGTGACAGATATGAATATAGACACTAGGACATGTCAGATACACTCAGAACGCAATGGTTACACTGCCAACCTTCAAGTGACCTTCCCAAGAAATGTAACTGAACAAACAATACCCAAATTTTCTTGGCTATTAGGCACAAACGTAGATAGTGCTACCACCATAAAAATTTTACAATCTATTAATAGAACAGCATATAAAAAGAAAAAAGAGGGACACAGGTGTTTGCTATACTGCCTTAAAACATTAGCTACTTCCATAGATGAGGTAATATTATTTCAATGTTTCAATTTCATATAAAACTTTAATTAATAATAATTTTTCAATTGCTTATACCAGAGAGGCAACAGAAACCTGTGTCAAAAGTCAAGACATTCCCTAATCCACTTTTAATGTTAATTCAAATCATTTGGTGAGTGGCACAATTTGTCACTTCTTTGTCTTTTAGACAGGATATTAAAAAGAAGGGAAGGAAATCAAATTCACAACATTCGAATTTACAGTCAAAGCTATTCCACTATGCCAAGATATCCTTGATGACAATTCAAATGTTATTTTCCCCATTTTACTTACTTAGTGTGATATTGAGCCTAATTAAATTTTGATAAACATATATTAATTATGTTACTTAATTTATATATTTCTATCAGATTCCAGTTAAATTAAGCGAAGATTCCGACTCGTTAAAATCTAGCCAACGTAGTCAATCGGAGTGTGAAAACGCGGGTGACTCATGCATACCATTCCCCCGAACGTGTGGGGCTAAATGGGGGGGAGTTAGCACATTAGTTGTATTCAACCGTCCGCAAAACACCAGGCGATTGTCTTTGAAGCCTGAAATTGGGACTCCGAGGTCAATGTCATCTTTGTCTTTGACCCCAGTGCTGTTTGGAGCAAATTATACGTCGGTGTCACCACACGCGACCACCACGCCTTCACCGACAAACGCATCTGGTTTTTCTCAATTGCATCATAGACACGCATCTAATTCGATTACTACTTTCTATTTTCAAGATAGATGGGTGAGTTAATATAGATTTTGTTTTTTTTTCACATTTCTTTCAAGTAGTATAAAGTACCCTCATAATCAATGCGACTGAATTCAAAGATCTTGTCACTTTTTCAGTTGTTTTTCAAGTTGAATTCAAAGATCTTGTCACTTTTTCAGTTGTTATAATTATCATTTATAAAACTTAACGCTAGATCACTCATTGTAAGGGAATTCAAGTCGCTCCCCGCCACCATACCTCTTTCGTGAAAATTTTAAACCACAGCAAAATGAGAAATAAAGAGAGTGAAGTGCTTTATCATTCCATATTTCAGTTCTACATTAAAATAAAGAAAATTAATTATCTCATAGAAAGCTCAAAGCCGCCGGGCAGGCAGTATGCGCAGCCGCGGCAGTATATCGGGCTGCACGCCGCCCAGAGTGCTCTTGTACGCCGCTAACAATCTCTTCCCTTTGAACAGGACGCTCGCTGAGAGATATGTTATCAATGCTGATAATCCTGTTGGTATGTTATTGTTTGTTATAAAGATATTCATTTTATAATCTATTCTTTTTTATAAACCCATTTGTATTTGGTAATAATAACGTTGAAAGTTATATTTTCATATCTCAGCCTAGTTGTCTTAGTGCATAGATTCAAATTCCGTTCGGAAGAATACGAATATGTATTTACAATGTTTTCGTTCTCCAATTAAATTTAAGGCCGTCGTCGTTGTGGATTCGATCCCAACTCGAGGGAATTAATTATAATTTATCAATATTCTCATTTCCTCGTTCTGGCGCCAAGGCAAAAGCCCGGCGTGGAGTTCCGCCACCCAACACGCAATACTTCGAAAAAACGCTTGAAGTGGGGAAGAGAGTGTCTTAACACTAGGTTCCCTCTGCCTAACCTGCTGTGTGCGGCATACAGCGCGAAGGTGGTTTTCAATGTAATAAGTATGATAGTACATAGTGGGGAAGGGAATAATGTGTCCTTAGGTTCAGGTTCATTTTTTAAATACATTTACATAAATACATGGTACACAGTTTTTTAGAAATGTGTGAAATAAATGCAAAATTAGCATTATAAATAAATATATAAATTAGATGTTTGAAATTGAGCTTTCCCTCGCGAAGAAGCTCTCTGGAGGCCGAAATTAAATTAAATAATTTTCCGAGTGGCTGACCTGAGCAACCTCGTATATAGTCAGACGTTCTCCCACTGTGTTATCATGACCTGCACACTATGTATACATTATATACTGTTATTCTAATTAGATAAGGAATTGATTCGTACAATACGCGTTGCTACAGCAACGTGTACTAATAATGATAGTGTAATTGTAATAATGAAAGTGCAGAAAGCTAACATAAAAAATATATTAGCGTACTGCACTCCTTTTCTTTATAATCTATAACTATCCCAAATATCATAATCCTCCGTCGGCACAATTTTTGTACAGAGGGTAGAAAGTTTTTGTTTTACGTATTAACATGTAGATTCTCTTAGAAATGTGTGAAAGAAACGCAAAAGTAGCGTCAGAGGAGGGGGAAGGGGAAATTTCCCACGCGTGGGGCCTCGCGGCGCTCGCCGCTAAGTCGCTGGAGTACAAACCCGTGGACCACCTCATGTCCAGCGAGGAGAGCATGGGCTGGGTTGGACATCCACTATGCTGTAATTTGGTGCAGGCGTTGTGAGTTATTTGCTATATTTCTATATGCGCTTTTGTTTGCCTAAACAGTTTCTTCATATTGGAAACTAATAATAGCATATATTTTCACTAGTGAGTAGTGATTATCCAAAAATGACATCATCTAATTTTCTTCTTTACATTCAAACGCCACCATTTGTCTCATAAAAAATGCAACATCTGACAATCGTATACATATTATAATGAAAAAAACTGATATTAACAAATCTTCCTTGAAACGCCATAATCAGAGAACTGACTGATTGAATGTTTTCCGTACTATTCACGATTTAACCCAGACACAGCAAATTTATTTATTTTTGCTTTACTAATATTATCGTAATTTTTATTTCAGAATATCCCACTACGCCAAGTCCTCAGACCTGCAGATGGCAGCCATGTTGACGTGTGCATTTGCTGTGTTCAATGATAATAACAATTCTAGTTCACAATCCATTATCAGCACTTCAAGCTGCGTAAGTGTTTATTAAAAAAATATTATTATTAGAGCATATCAAATGAAAATTATAGGTGCCTACCATAACGCAATGGTTGTACCATTTATTAATGGTTCCATTTTCCACTACTTTTAATTATTTATAGTGTAGATGGTAGTAACGAAATTATGATTGTTTAACAAATACACACGTATTTAACGTATTTTTTAAAATGATTTTTACCTATTTTATATAAGAAAATATATTTACATCTATCCTACGTTCAGGTCTAACCTAGCAAAAAAAACACTGTCAGATTTTTATATAGATTATTTTAGCAATTTTTCAATGTTTTTTACAGGGCAATAGTACTTCACCCTACAGCACAATCCACCAATACAGCGAGATTGTGACAGACGGATGGACGCTACCTATTTTACGTAGTAACTCCTGTTCGGAAGCAGAGAACTTAAATACAGAGTACAGTGCAAGCAAATCTGAGCCTTCTTCTTCGTGTGTTATAGATGAAAATACTGTACATTTGTATCACTGCTTTAAACGAGCGTATGCTGATATACTACATAGATGGCAGCTCTTGTATAAGAGAACGGAGGTAAATATAGGTTATATTTTTTTTATTGATAATTTTAGAATGGTCCTTGTGTTGTGTTTTTTTTTTCAGCAATAGAAGTTGATAAGTTGAGTAATAGTATGCAAGAACAATTTTTATTTTTATCTTGTGGTGATGTTTTAATAACTTTTTTTTCTTATATTTTTTTTTTATATTTAACAAATTCTACTTTCCGTTTTTATGTGATACAGATAAATTGATTACAATTTAGAATGTCTTCATAAACAATCCACATTCTGTAATGTTTTAAGTAAATATATATCATTATGTATAATATTTTAAAAATTATACATTATTCCAAGATTATTTACGGAATTATGTCTGAACATAGATATCTTCTAGGCCAACTATAAGTTGGATAAGTAGGTTAAACTTTTGTAGGTTTTATTATGCATATTATGATCTTGAATAATTTAATATTTGAATAACATCTTTTAAAGCACACTTATTTTAATATAAAGACGCATGTTATCGAATAGGTAATGAAGCTGGTCCGCAGCCGGCACGAGGCGCCGTGGTCGCAGACGGCGTGGGAGTGCGCGCGCTGTGGCCGCACCGTGCGCAGCGCCGCCTGCGCCGCGTGCCGCCGCCTGGCGCTGCGCTGCGCCGTGTGCGCGCGCGGCGTGCGCGGCCTCGCGCTCGCCTGCGCGCTCTGCTCCCACGTCGCGCACGCGCACCACATGCTGGCCTGGTGAGTGCTCTCTTTGTATGTGACAACAGAATGTCACACAACAAAAAATTGGTACGAATTCAACTTTTACACAGATAATATAAATATTTTCACTTATGCACTATAAATTAATTTTTCAATATAACATTACATATCATCAACATTTTAACATATTTTGAATGTCCCTACAGGTTTGCAGAACACGACACGTGTCCAACAGGTTGCGGTTGCAAATGTGTTATCGAAAGCAACTCTTTGTGGAAAGGAGCTAAATATGCATGAAGTTTGAACAACTAGCCGCTTAAAATACAAATTTATATTGCGTTATATATTTTATAATATAATATATATTAAGGACAAAGACTGCCGCATTTTGTATGTACAGAAATAAATAATTACAAACGTTTTACAGAGCTTTATTTAACAAACATCCTTCAATCACAATTTAAAATAAAAAAAATAACAGTGCGCAAGAATATTATAATTCGTGAGTCAAAATGTAAACTAAGTACGTACACTCTAGGTAATTCACCTAAATGAGTTACTTCAGTCTCATTGAAGCATTTAAAAATACCAGAATTGGGCCGTTAATATTGATACAGTAATTTATTATTTGAAATAAAATAAATTCTACTAAACTAAACTAATAATAATAAATGCTCCTGTTAAAACTATTTAGAATATTAATAATAACATATAAAATAAATTAACAAATATATTTCAGCTGCCATTTCATTTAATACGGTAAACAACCCATTTCTGATAATAGCTTTTATACAAGAGGCCTTAAGTAACTATACCGCTTATCGCATTTTACCTTACTTTCTAAAAAGAAACTCAAAATAATTTTAATATTAATTTGATTTCGACGACGAAACTAGCTAATAAATAGAAATTCTTATATTTTCCGTTGGTCTGTAACGAAGGCTGCTGACTCCTTGGACTTTAGTAATGACTTCCGTTAAATACGCAACGAATGACTGAACGAATAATAATAAAAAAATAAGTTAAAATATATGACATTTCAAGGATGACTGCTTTAATCGTAATTATCATCTCATATATAGATAGCTAACAATTATTTAATGGTAGATTCAAATCTATAAAACAAAATAAATATAAAATATCTAATAATATTTTTTCTGTGCATTGTTTTGAGTCAAATTATTTTAAAAAGTATTACTGTTTATCAAGAATTTACATGAAAATATTATAACATGTTCATAAGCCGTTCTCTTTAAAAGCTAACCAACGTTCTCAAGGAATATCTTAACCATAACATGGTCCATAAAGATACTTTCTTATTCTTAGAAGTTTTAGAATATGTATTTTTTTCTTCGTTGAAAATACACGCTTGTTCGATTAGGCTTACGAGTATACATATATGATTTCGAAGAGACTACTACTAGGTATATAAGCTTTACACACCTATAGATTAATATTTATCAACAGTCTGTTATATCGTTTCAGATTTTACAACATTTGTACACAATTTTATCTTTTATGTTTATGATCTTTATCATTATAATAACACCCTGAGTTTATTTGCGTATTGTGCAGATGTCGTTTTTTTTTTAGAAGCAAAGAAGGATATAAATAATTCATTTCAACGACTCCCAATTGAGTACCTAAGATATTTTACAAAATACACATTTTAAAGCCTATGCCAGTTGATAGTCAGCTACTTGGTTTGTGACTAAGCGATTAAAAAATAACACAAAAATAATATCTAATTTATTCATATAACACAGAGCAATATAGTTAACCTTTATATAAAAAAGAAATCCTTACAGATTATCTAATAAATAAATAACTTATAACTAAATATAAAAATAGGCACCGATGTTTTAAGCGAACTACTTCTATTTAGTTAAAAGTAGTTTAAGAGTCTGATCTAAACAAACAATTTAAAGAATTATTTGACTATTTTTTACATCTACCTAGTTGATTAATCTAGTAAATAAATAAATTGAAAGTGTTCTCACTAACAATCAATCTGTACCTCGTATTAAAATTTATGATTAGGTTTCTAGCAAAATTTTATTGTATTAAATCTGTATGAATTGAAATTTAGATTTAGGGGGAAGGTGAATGAGATGATCCCTCGGGGTAGGATGATCCTGAACTCTTGCAGTGAAACTACAAGCGCTAGCTAGATATTTTTTCGGTAATATGTCACTCTTAACACCTGTATTCTTTAATTAAATCATAATGGCGGAATCACTATTTTTTATGAAAGAAATACAACATTTGGTGATCGCGAGCTAAAATAAGGTTGAAGTTTAATGTAAGTAGTAGTTAGGTATAATGTTATATGTTCTGTTGCGCATGCCATACCCCTCACAGGTTGTATAAAAAAATTATCGGTAAACAAACGACAAAACAATGAAAAATTCCTATTATAGAAATTCTATAACTATATATCATAAAAAAAACATTACACGCTTATATTTGTAGCTCATTTTATACAAAATGAATGCATACGCTTTACGCAAGCTTAAGGTTGTAAACTTTTGTGAGTTACATTCCCGTTGACCAACAATGTTAAAATTGATTCAGAAACATTTCATTAATCTCTCGGGGATTTGACTGTCTTTTCTGTTTTTAAACAGAGAAAGCCGTCAAATCCCCGAATCATCACGTATATACACATACAATTGAAAATGAAAGCGGAGAAACACGAAAAAAATACTTTTAGATCCTTTATCGATATAAATAATCCATGACAGTACCACGAAAATAAAATATGTGTTAATTTTAATTAAGTCTAAATATTTTAACACACTTATTAGTGCATACAATAAAGAAAATGTCTTTTAATTACACAAAAAAAAACAAAAAGAAATTAATTATGAATCGATTAAATGACTGATGTGACAGCTGATTGACATTAATACCTTGTCTAAAGATTTTTGACAAATTACAATAATTTGTTGCTTCACTCGTTTCGTTCGTTTCGACGCGTTTTGAGTGCTTTCCCGTTTGTTTGATATTTTTTACGACTAATGCTTTGGTTTTCATGATTTCTTTTCTCAGTATTCACCTATTTTAAAGAGGTTGGTTTTATAGAAATTGTGCTGTGAACTTAACTTCACTTTTACCAAATCTCTAATAACTCAGCTCTCAGATTGCCAGAATTTTCAAGGAGGAAATGATTTACCTGAATCTATTAAATCATAACATTTTCATCTCTTTACATTCTGGACCTAATAATGTATACAATTGTTTCCTTTCTGTAATTAAGCGCTTTTTCTTTCCATAATAATTATACTATCTTTAACATTTTAAAGTGTTATCCTATACTACTTACTTAGGAAAGAAAAATTTTTAGAATCCTGCTCATCTTCAAGCGCTCTGACCCACTAAGCTATACGTTCACATCGGATTCGTCGTCGCAGACGTCGAAATTCTTATATGCTTGTTACAATAAACGAAAATAAGTTTTAACAAGCATGTAAGATTTTCGACGTAGCCCGATGAGAACGTATGACTTAGTTGGTCAGAGTGCTTGGACGGATTCTAGGAGACGCGGGTTCAAATTCCGCTACGTTCCATTTTTTAATATCTTTTTATAAAAAGTAATTACGTATAAACCACGGGTGTTCTCCCTTAAGGGCATCATCTCGGACACTTTTCCCTTACTTATGTAAATTGTACACGTAATCTACTCATTTTAATTTTAATTACTTATAGTGTTATGTGCAGTTTATACTTTTAATCGTAAAGTCTAATATTAAAATTTTGCAAAGAATGTTTCAAAATTAAACAACAGTATCAGATACAAGGTACAGAATGTTGTCGCTGACAGTACATTTGGCTATATCAGACTGTCGCGATTCTCTAAAGTTAGGTAACTCTAGAACTCATGCACGACCCAATGGGATGATTCTCAAAGTCGGGTTGTTCTATTGTAGCAGCTAAAACAACAACATATTATTAGTTAGTATGGAAATATTAGGTAATCACTAGTAAAATCTATAGGTAAGTAAGTAGCTATCTACAGATTTTTCATTCGTAATTAAAAACTACTAGGAAAAAAGCACCGCTATCTAAGTCTACAGGTTATAAATCAAAATCAATTAGATAAAATATTATAGAATAAGCATGACCTCAAAAGAAATATAAAACGACAATGATAAGCAATCAGCAGTATGTATAGTATATAGTATAGATATAAATTTACGTATATTTTGCTTATGAACAAAAGTAAAGTAGTTATCTAGTTAGGTAATATGTATAAATATATAATTACCTAGGTATTTTAACATTTGTTAGTGAATTTATGTACCATTTAGATCTAAATAAATAGAGTTCTAGTTCATATGCTAAGAGTTTAATTTATTATAAAACTATGTCATTAAGCTTTATAAAAATATACTTAATAACAGTAAGTATATACTATCCGATAATATTTCATAGTGTGTGTGTAATATTTAGTCAACACGTGTTTGTCTAATGAAAGGCGTGAGCAGTATGAGTGTGAGTCGGTTGCGGTACCTCTCGAGCAGGCGGCGCTTGAGGTCCGGAGGGTAGGTCACGTAGATGTAGTGGTCGTCGTGCTCGTCGTCCAGCGCGTCGTCGCGCTCCAGGCGCTCGCGCGCGGGCGACGAGTGCGTTGTCATGGAGACTGACCCGCTTCCCGCCACGCTACCTTCTTCAGAGCTGGAAGGTGTCCTCTACATTTTATGGTCTGCCTTTAGTAAGCAATCATATCATATTTTTTATTTAAATAATGTATATATTATTTTTTGGTGGAATGGCTGCTCTCGACAATACAGCGTTTTCTTTATTAACACAAATAATAGATTTTTTAATTTTTTAAAAAGTTAAAAAAAAATTGTGTGTCCTGTCACTCTGTCCATGCAACGCCTACATTTTGGGACATTACATCTTAAGTTGAAAAAAAATCGCTTTTTGCCTTGTTACCAATGCGAGTAAATGATAACCCCGCGGAGAAATGAATCATCCGGGTAGGCAGAGGGAACCTAGTGTTAAAACACTCCCTTGTCGAAGCATCAATTTTCGAGACAATGCGTGTTGAATTGAGAAACTCAAAGCCACTTTAACCTTGTTCCCAAAATTAATATATGAAAACCATTTATTCTCCCGAGCATTAATCGAACCGGCAACCATCGCGTTTATAATCACTTGCTCAATTATTATAAAACAATATTCTTTCCTCTTCATTGCTAAAGTATTAAACAAAAACATGGTCATACATGGTCACTATCTTACTTGACCGCAAAGAGTACTAACTCAAAAACAATCCATATAATGTAATAGCACATGCACAGCGCCAGAGCGAGGCCGGTGGCGAGCGCCAGCAGCAGCGGCCACGGGAAGGCGCGCGCGGCCGGCGCCGTGTCCTCCCAGTAGCGGTCGCAGCTCAAGTACCAGCAGACCGCTCGTTGCATCTCATCTAAAATGTCAAATGCATACTAAGATATTTTGTATAGCCTCTTTTATATCTTTCTTGGTAGCAGGGACCACTATGCATGTATGTATAATAAAAATTAACTGTCATAATCAAACAGAAACTTCGCCTCACCATCCCCAGTCATAAAATTAAAATCGTTCGCAGACCATATTTAGGCTTCTGCGGACCACTGGTGGTCCGCGGACCACTGATTGGGAACCAGTGCTCTAGCTTCTATATAGAACGGTTGTTATAAATATAATTATTTTATTAATGAATTACGATAATTTCTTTTATAACACCAGCTTCACGCTGTATCCCATATGCAGGGTAGGCAGTGGGAACCTAGTGTAAAGGCACTCCGTTCTTCATTTCTCTTCGATTTTTTCGAAGCGTTGAATAGCGGAACTCAATGCGGGGCTTTTGCCTTGTTGCCAGAGCGATGAAATGAAAATATTGATAAATGATAATTCATTCCCTCGAGTGAGAATCGAACTCACAACCAACGCGTTACAGTCACACTCCTGTGCATTTGCGCCATGACGGCCTCTTAACTACAAGGCTAATTTAAAGAATTTACAAATTTGTTTTTAGACAATATTTAATTAATTTAATTTTAAATAGTATTTAATAGTAATATTGCGACATAAAGAATAAACACCTTCTAACTCCGTAAATTGATGTTGTGTGAGATGCAAAAGTAGAGTTGCGATGCAAGAGTGCACTACTTTTTCACAGCGCACCTAAAAGTAAAACATATTCATTGAAATAAAATGCAAAAACCAGTTATAATCATTAATTAGTTAGGAGTATGAGATTAAATTTTTAATATATTGGTAATAAAACATAAAAATTTTAGATAATTAAAAATATACAAATTTCTTAATCCATTTTTTTATTACAATAATTTTCAATAAAAAGAATATAATGTTAACTACTTTACAAAGCCTTAAGTCAAATTAAATCAACTTCACGCTGTATCCCGCACAAGGGTAGCAGGGTAGGCAAAAAAAACATTAAAAAACATTATCTTACTCTATATTTGTGTTTTCCTTGTCTGAGTCTTAGATTACTTTTAATTTTTAAAATAAATATTTATTAATTAAAATAAACATATTAAATAAATATAGTCAATAGTTAATTAAAAATTAAAAGTGTTTTTAAGTATTTTTTATGCTGATTAAAAATATATAGTATACAAATACCAAATGCTCTAGACTAATTCTCTATTTTTTTGTAATATAAGACAAAACTACGGAACGATTGTTTTATTACATCAGTTACATCCATTATTTGGTAAAAACATGAACCATCTAGATTAATAAATAATTATGACCTCATATATCTTTTTATTAATGGTTCTTTTTGTGTCAATGTTAGCCATTTCATAGGGGCAACTTTGAGAGACTAGGAAATTCTGATTTTCTTCTGAAGTTTATGTGAATGCCTAGCGCCGAAAAGTAATAGGAGAGCACTAGTAAAACAAATACACTTATGCAATGTGCTTTAAATTTTAAGATATAGTATAAAATGTCGCTGTCGTCGTATCTGTTAAAGTAACCCAGATTAATTGTAGATAAAATTATATTTTAAATCTTTGAAAGATCGTACCTTGAGTCCCTGTAAGTGCGCGGGGTCACAGGCAGCGCGTTCCGCTTGTAGGTCCGCGAGCCGCTTTTGTCGACTGTCCGGCGGTAGAGACGACTCTACGGTATCTGCGTCACAGAGTTCCGCGGTTTGGTTCGTGTCGCCTTCGCTCTCTTCTCTTTTCTTGTCTTCTGTTTCTAAAATATTATTTTTTTCTTGCTATGTAAGTATATGTATATGTAATGAACCTAAGAGGATAGTCGGTGTTTTTTTGTAATTTATTATTAAATCTTAGACAGATTTTAGACATTTAGGTTTATTCGTAACTTAACTTAACTTAGCTTCACGCTTTATCCCTTGCGGGGTAGTCAGAGAGAACGGAGTGCCAAACGCTACGGTCTCTACATACCTCTTTCGCCTCGTCCACTGTCATCAACCTCATGCCCTTTGGGGGGTCCTCATGCTTTTTACGTGACCTTCCTCCAGTATCTTTGATACTGTGTTTTCGAAGGTCAACTGAGGTCTCCTCCTACCTCTCTTACCGCTCACTTTTCCATCATAAATCTTTTTTGCCATTCTTT
>JAATLQ010018569.1:0-27430 GCA_013421005.1 Heliconius erato x Heliconius himera
CATTAAAGCAGCGCACGCGTGAAAGTGTCTCAACGGGTAGGACTTTATACACATTTATCATATTTATGTCAAATTACAATAAAATATACATATAATAAACCATATATGATCCTTCCCTGAGAAATCCTCTACATAATGGTGAAAACCGCATCAAAATCCGTTGGGTGGTTTAGAAGAAGATAGCGTAGAAAGGCCAGACAGAGAAAAAAATCGTTCTTATTTTATAAGATATAGAGATAGAGATACGTTATTTATGTAATATATTATATGTACTAGCGGACCCGGACGCGGCTTCGCCCGCTTAAACTTTACGAATGCTTATAGATATATTTAGGAAATTGTTTTTGAAAATATCTAACTAATTTAAATGAAAAGAATATAAGTAAACATAACCATAGTAAAATATTAATAAAAAAACTAAACAAAACCAGCTACATTATTAATAATTTTGTCTCTTTGTCTGTCTTTCTATTTCCCCGAGCTAATATCCAGAATAACTGAACTAATTTTAATTGGACTTTCAGTGATCGATTTTACTGATTTACCCGGGAAAAATCTTTTTACTCGTTTTCCTTGCGCGCGTACATAGATACTATATGAAATAACTAAAGTCCTTTCTACATTAAATATGATAAGTTTTACGAGCAATATCAAATAAAATCCCAGAAAACTAAAACCACAATTTATTAAGTGTATAACAACGGTATAGATAACCATCCAACCAAGATGAAATAATCAACAATTCTCTTCTTAATACTTAAATAATATTACACCGATGCCGCGCAGGGCCGCAACTTACACCACACCAAGAAATTTATGAAAATCTAACTAATCTGCTCCTCGAATAAGCAAAGAACCAAAGAAAAGTATAAATTAATTATAAACAGCAAATAATTACATAAAAATTAACAGTAGTTCGAAAATGTATGAAAATTCACAAAACCGTCAAAGTCATCTGCCCGTTCGCGTCGGTCATACTATGCCGGTCGTATGCTAGGTTATTTCGAATCAGTAACATCTCCTTAATTATTTATTAGAATGTTATACAGTGAACTATAATTTCAATCTAAATGAAATGCTAAAAGTGACTATTATATTCATTTTCATAAGGATCATTATCAAATTATAGAAAATATATACAACAAAAACCCGATAATTATAAAGTAAATTAATTAAAATGGTTACTTGTTGTTACTGTGTTACTTTGCTCAAGCTTTAGAGATAAATGTGGTATGTGTATCGCGGACTTTTTTAAACATTATTTAAAGGACAATATTTTTGTAAAACATTATTTTTATATATCTCATAAGGTTGAGTCCGCGCACGCCATGTATGCGTTAAGCAAGCTCATTTTGGGTGACGTTTGCTTATAACAACAAATAAACTTTGCAAACCGTTGCTTAACAACGGTCGGTTGTTATTAACATGGCGGAATAAATTGCCTGTCAAGTTGAAAAATATTTTAATATATTAGTATATATCGACAATATTACAAATATGAGAAAAAAAAGTAACCTATGTTCATCCGAAGACCCTCAAGTATCTCTGTATGAGTATTTTATTACAATTGAATTAGCGGTTTGGCCCTGATTGCGGCACAGACAGACAGACAGACAGACAGACAGACAGACAGACAGACAGACAGAGTTACTTTCGAATTTATAATATAGGTATGGATAAAGGCCGTTGTGGCGAAGGGGCACAATGGTGTGACTGTAAACGTGTAAGGTTGTGGGTTCGATTCCCACTCGAGGTTCTTCGCTATAGTGTCGAGGCAAAGCGCAGGGTTCAGTTCTGCCTCTCAACACACAATGCCTCCGGAAAGTGGGAAGTAGAGTGTCTTAGCACTAGGCTCCCACTGCCTGTCCTGGTTCATGCGGGATACAGCGTGACGCTAAAAACAACTTCAAAACAATTCTTTACATAGAGTTACCTTTAATTACAGTAAATATAATAGTACAAGAAAGTGTACACAAAAGTACAAGGAAATGTATTATTGCGTTACATTGAAAAATCTATAGAACGTTTTTTGTGGGAAATAAAATCTAAATAGAAGTAGAAATGGAATTGCAATCTTCCCGCTAAGAGGGTAGCGACCTGCTGCACCTGCACCTGCTCCTGCACCAGTGATGCACTGGCGATGTCGTCGTCTCTATTTTATTACAGCATAAACTCTTGCATGTAGTCTTATTACTTACGAAACTCGTTTTACCAATTTTATAATATTTTTTTATTTAGTTTCACGCTGCGAGCGAAGAAATGATACCGTGTGGGAATCGAACCCACAACCGTCGCATTTACAGTCGCTTATAGCCGTGTATGCCACTTACAGCAAAGAGACAGAGACCTAGTGTTGAATAACATTATTCAGCGGAGAAATGATAATAACTCACTTCCCCGAATGATCATCAAACCCACAACTACCACGTTTACAGTCAGACGACGTCTCACTGCGCCTCAATGACCCCATATCTTTTATTTAGTGTACAGATACTTTTATTTATTTAAAACCTGATCGAAAAATTAAATGTTCATAAGTACATAGGACTCCCCTACGCGGGAGTCGAACTCACCACCATCACATGTACAGTATTACACTCTTTAACTTCGCCACTATTGCTCTTGGTTTAATATTTATTTTGCAGTCATTTTTTACCTAAAGGTTTTCCCTTACAATACTTTGTATTGATTATTGGTTGTTTATTGTATTTTATAGTAAACAGTCTAGATAAATCGAGTGTTTTAGCTTAATACCTTTCAAGAGTTCCACTATTTAGACCCTGGCTTCACCATCAGACCAGCTCGCTGGTCATCATTACTGTTTTATTATCATTTGTCACCTAAACTACGAATAACTGCCAAGTGTTCTGAAAATTTAATTATTACAATTGGGTCAGAAGCAGTGTCTTACATTTTGATTACATAGTTAAGAGTCGACATGATTAAAGCGTGTTGTGTATATCTATATATCTTTACCTATTTTTTAATGCCAGTCGTGATACAGAGGCATTCCTACTCCAGGAAATACTTAATATTTTCATTTCTTCAAAAGAAGTGTCTTAATGGGAACAGAGTGGTTTTGTTCTTGGATCGCAGGTTCCCCTACCTAGCCTGCTATGTGCAGGAAAAACAAACATATTTTTGTTCTCATACATATTAAAGTTATCTCGTAGCTCACATGACTTGTCTTAAACTACTTAACTACGAAGACAAAGCGGGTCGGATAAACTCGTGGAAGTCAACAAAATACAACTTACACCTAAACTGTTAGTCTATTTGCAGGCGGCTCTCAAAGTTTAGAGTTAGACAGCTTCTAGCCGTTCGGGGTCCGTCGTGACAAATACGGGCGCGGGACCCTGGAGAGGGAAGTAATTCACTTTGAGTGGAGCGATGACCCAGATTGTGATTGTAATGTTACACTTGACAGCCTGTTGATGTCAGTATTTTTTTGTAATTACTTTTAATTGCTAATTATTTCAAATATTTTCATATTGAATAACATTTTGGGATGAGTATTTATTATGATTGAAATATCTAAAATGTTATTCCACACTATTTTTTATTTATATTAGAAATTATAAGTGTAAAATTTGAAAGCAGCGGGAATCGAACCTCTACATCCAGGAAATTGTCCAAGCGCCGTGACCACTATCTAAAACAAGCCTATAAGATTATTTACGAAGCTTGATAAGAACGTATGGCTTAGTGGTCAGAACGCTTGGACGGTAAACAAGAGGTTCGGGCGGATTTGAGTCCCGTTACGTTAATTATTTTTTTAGTTAAATTAAGTTAAGTTAATTTTTTTTCGTTTTCTAAAAAAATAATACTTATTATTTATTTTTACTATTTGCGATATATACGAAAACACACTTTAACAAGACTGTTGAAACATGGTATATATTCTATAATATTAGATACTTCCCGCTGTATCCCTCATACACCAGGGCTACTGAATATAGTGTTAAGACACTCAAATTCCAATGAGTAGTGGAACTCAACGCCATGCTTGGCTTGACCAAGTGGAAATCAAAAAAATCTAAAGGACTTGCGTTTACAGTTAAATGCTGCTGTGCTACGACGGTCCTATATAAATATAGCAATAGTATTTTGTTCTGCACAAATAATGTTGATTTCTAATAAAAATATTCACGAGGTTTCAGCAACTTTTAGACAAAACTTGTTAAGGCCGCCATGGCGCAGCGGTACAGTGTCTAACTGTGGGCTAACGTGGGCTCGATCTTCATTTGGGGATATAAAATATTTTTATTTAGTCGCTCTGGAAACAAAATGAGTTACGCCACTCAACACGCAATACTTGGAAAATTGGGCCATGCGTAGGTGGAACGAGTGTCTTAGCACTAAGTTCTCTTTGTATACCCTGTTAAATGTGTAATACAGCGTAAAGCAAAAAATTATAAAATCCATAAAAAAAATATCCTTAATGGTCCGGCAACATTCCTGTCGTACGGCGCTCAATACATATTACGATTTAAGACAATAAGTAGAGAAGACAACATTTTATTTCTGAACACAATCCCCCATTTCTCTCTTACGTTAGACATTTTACGTGGAAAATCGGTAATTCCAGTCGACGTGTTCCGCACTGTGTCCTTTACGCGTAACGAGGTTCCACGCTTTCAGAGTAAAAGCTTTTAACCTAAAACGACTCATATTTTTATAAAGTTAGGAGAGTACGAGATTCATATCCAATAAATAATATTCTTAAGTGACGCGCGCTATCTAATATACGGTCGAGGTCGGCTGTTTGTATTAAAATGGACATAATCGTATATTGTTAGAGTCATTAAAAATCAAATCAACTCCACGCTGTATCCCGCACACAGCAGGGTAGGCAGAGGGAACCTCATGTTAAGACACTCCGTCCCCCACTTTCCGACGAATTCTGAAGGCATTGCGTGCTGAGTGGCGGAACTGCACGCCAAAATATTTCACTTTCTCGAGTGGGGATCGAACCCATTACCAGTCGATTTTACAGTCACACTTTGTGCCTCTGCGCCACGACTGGCCTGTAAATACATAAGGATAAAAATAATATCGATTAGCAACAATTGACTATCAGTTTTCGATTAAAATCAACATATAATAGCAGTTTTACCTTTTTGCTAGTAATATTAGTTTCTACGTATAATAGCAGGTATTAGCGAGTCCACTACACGAACTACTCGGTACTGATGCTATCTTTACATAGAAATGTGTCAATCTATGCCTTATAGAGAATAGGTTTGTTTTTCATTTAATGGAAATAAATGAAGCTATTTCCTCAATTCTTATTATATGAGTATCTAAGTTTTTGATAATTATAAGTAATATTAAGTGCAAGAAATGGCGAGAAGCGCACGCACACATGCACGCACACACGCACACACGCACAGTCGCAATCACTAGCTTAATAATACTAAAATAAATTTAGTATATTTAATTTTTGAATTAAGTACGTAACTTATATTTTACAATATATTTTTACTTGTTATTACAATTATTATAACTAAAATGTTCTTGGGAATCTCTTAATTTTGCTCATTTACATAAGACTTGAGCCAACTTCCACATTTCTATGCGAATTTCGCTGAGCGCGGCACTTCGGGCTTCAGCTGTGATTCCGGAGCTTCAGAGGCTTTCCAACATATTATTTTGTTAAATATAAAAGAAATACTTAAACACTTTATATAATAAGATTTGGAGGTCGTTGTGGCGCAGTGCAACAGTATCCGACTGTAAATGCAGTCATCATGGATTCAAAGGTTCTGGTAAGGCAACATGCAGCATTGTGTTCCGTCACGTCACGTCACGTCACGTCGAATTCTAGTAGGAAATGAGGAACGATCGTGACACTCTGCCCACTCTGCTATATGATTGAAATAAATGACGTTAAAAAATATATTAATTAGATTTATGCTATCCTAGTTTAAGCGTATGCGTTTTTATGGGTTTTATTCCCATCTTAGAGAATATCTGTTTCAATCACTCAGTTTAAATTAGAATAGACCAAAAATATCTACTTTTTTCACATAAATTGTATGGAAAAATATTATTCATTTTAAGACTTAAAAGGTGTTCTGTGGAAATATAAAGCTTTTACGGTAGTTAAGTGGTCGCCCGCTACATCGCACCCTACCCTACCCTACTGCTACTACCTGTGAGAGTGACCGTCGATGTTACTAGAGTTAATTATCAGACACTTTCACGAAACGCTTTTATTGAATACGCTGACCTCGGGAATTACTCGTTCGAATTAAAACATTATTTTTGTGTTGAACAGTTCCATCTATCGAGTAGATCTATAGACTATTATAGGTGACACTGTACTCTCGGGCGCTCAGAATGTGTCACGTGCTATACACAAGCCTTAGTTACTTCCATTTGGCCACTCGGACGACGCCGCAGACCAAAGCTAGTCTGTGTACATACTGTACTTCAAATATTTATCGATATTTACCTTAATATAGCAATAGAATATAATAAATCAAGGATCGCGAAGTGGTGAAGGCGACCACAAACATCAGAGAACCTTTAATGAACAGAACAGAGAGCGTTGATTGTAACGGTCTCGCGGTGGAACGACTCGTTCAATGTGGCTCGAGCGAGGGACACCAGTCGTACTAATAAATATTGATTCGTATATTATTTGCTTGTTGTAATTTCGGCAATAATGGACGGTATAGGAAATAAGAATCTTTTAACTTCATGCTGTGCATATAGCAGGGTATACAGGGGGAACACACTCCGTTTCGCTTAAGCCACTTACATTTCTCACTTTACGCTCAATTTTAGGGCAATACCATTGTGAGTTGACTGGTCAAAGCCGCCGCACTTTCCCTCTTTACCAGAGCCAGGAAAATCTAAAATTAAACATTTTATTCCTTCTAGTGGGAATTGAATCCATAGCCTGTGGCATTTAGAGTCGTGCGCCTGTGCGTTTGCGGTACGACTGGCATCATTAGGACTTTTAAATCAGCTTCACTCTGTATCCCGCACACTGCGGGGTAGAGGGAAGCTAGTGTTAAGACACTCCGTTCCCCACTTATCGCCAAATTTTGAAAGCATTGCGTGTTGAGTGGCGGAACTCTATGCCGCGCTTTGCCTCTACACCAGAGCGAAGAAATGGAAACACTATATCTCACTCATGTTAGTGTTATTATTTAAAATAGTTTGAATTTTTATATTCATTTATACAAGGTGGAAGTGTAAGCACCACTTTAAATGAAACCACAGCTTTAACTACTCTATAAAAGCTTAATATAAATCAGAAAAAAATAAATTCGAAAAATGAAAAAGTTATTTTTTCAAACAAAATAAATAATAAAATTGTCATTTTAAAACAAAACGCCATTTGTAAGGATGACGCACGCACACATAAATCTATCAAAGGAACACCGCCGCACACGCCACATTTCAAAATCGAGTCGTATGTATTAGCGATAAAGTTCAAAGTTGTTTAACTTTTAGTAGTATTTTTATAGTAGTAAGAGTTTATGTTATTGGGATCTATACGTAATCGCGTCACACGAAATACAGGTATGGATAAAAATCGTTAAATGAAAAAAAAATCCTACGTCCACACTTTTGAGGCATCTTGATTAATTTCTTTAGGTATAGGTTTGAAATATTTTTTTTATGTGCTGTTGCCGTAAATGGAGCGCTGCCTCTTCCACCCTGTATAATAAGTAAAACTCTTTTGTTAGTGAGTGACTACTGATTACTGATTAGTACTAAACACCATAACTTGAAATGAAACTAAGAGAAAGAGAGAGTGAAATATCTCAAATTAATAAATAGCTATATATTTGAAACATTTGTATTGTGTTTATTCTTGTAGGTATACTCGTATGTTTACCTCCGACTCTCTCTTGTACGCTCGACTCATTCTGAACATGACTACGAGTCATGCCTCATTATTTTTCAACGGCGTTCATTGATTTATAAGAGGTTATCACGTCTACAAACAAATGTAACTTAATATCGTAAGTGTATAAATAGGTTCTCAAATGTTAGTCGTAGTTAATTATGCTATAAGCTTCAATAATAATTAAAAGCTCAGGATAAAGAAAGCTCGATCGGTAATAGTGACCTACAGAATACTCGACCGACGTCCCACAGTGACGTCCCACAGTGACGTCCCCCAGTGACGTCCCCCAGTGACGTCCCACAGTGACGTCCCCCAGTGACGTCCCACAGTGACGTCCCACAGTGGCGTCCCACAGTGGCGTCCCACAGTGGCGTCCCACAGTGACGTCCCACGGTAACGTCCCACAGTGACGTTCCACAGTGACGTCCCACAGTGACGTCCCACAGTGACGTCCCACAGTGACGTCCCACAGTGACGTCCCACAGTGACGTTCCACAGTGACGTCCCACAGTGACGTCCCACAGTGACGTTCCACAGTGACGACCCACGGTGACGCGGACTCGCTCGCCTTAATTGCAGAGTGACCTAACGAACTACGAATTGAGTGACAATACTTGTTTAGTTAACACGTTATTTTGTTAATTACATTGGTCGCGTCGTTTGTTGCGAAGCACGGGGATGTGCTTCGAGTTTTTATTCTATCTTTAAAATTTATTCTATCTTTAAAATTTTAAATGTTTTTATTATATATCTAACGAAGCGGGCGCGTGTGTTTGAGCAGGCAGTCCTGATCCCTTAGGTTTTCCTCCGTACTCGGAACGCGGAATGGAGTCAGATGACATCTATGTACAACTGTTCAGTATGCCACCCGAAGGAGAAGTGAAGTCCACGTCGCTCGCTCCCACTATAATAAGAACGAAGCGTCATTCACGTCTAATTAAAAACGTGAATTTGGTGGGTTCGATTCCAATCATTTCCTAGCCCTGGTTACAAGATAACGCGTGGTGTTGAGTTCAGCCAGTTCATCAAAAATTGTTTTTGTGGAAAGTAAACAACGGATATACACTAGGTTCCATTTGCCTATCCTGCTATATGCGGGATACAATGTGAAGCTACAAATAATAAGTGAAAAACCACCAAAAAACATAAAATAAAATTAACATAAACTAAAGCGAGCGGAACTGTAGAGAAACAGATATCTACTTAATAATTAAACTTTCTCGCGTAGAGTAAACGTCAGCGTGCGGGCTGCGGCGCGGCGGTGTCGGTGGTGTCGGCGGTGTCGGCGACACTCCAGCTAGTTTCAAGTGATTGTATAATTAATAAGCAACTAATTATAGTTGCCGGTTCTGTTTTAGTTTCCGCTCTCTGCTCTCCGACACCTCGCGCGCTGCAACATCCGACGCTACGAGTACGAACCAGTTGGGGAAGTTAGTTTTGCATATTCATTAAGTTATTGTGTAATTTAAAGTTCTTTGCGGGAAATTATTTTATCGAAAGTGAATGTCGGTTATACTTTGCTAGTAATTGTTTAGTTTGTTTTAACTTCACGGTTCATACAGGTGTTAGAATTTATTTATTTCTATTAATAAAAATACTTATATTTAAGTATTTAATAATTTATATTGTATATAGTAAAAAGAGGCAATAATAAAAATAATCTATTAGTGAAATTTGATTAAATTCTTATAACTATGGACTGGATAAGAAAAACAACAAAGATATCCCAATTTCATAAACTAATTTATTATGTTTCAATCAATCATTTAATAAATACTTCATTATTTATCTTATACTTAGTAAAACAATATAATATAATATAAATAATAATTAAAAGCACAATAAACAATCTGTAAATAATAATTTAAAAAGAGAATCAATAGAAGGTATCACTTACGTTTATTCAGTCCGGCAGTCCGTCACAGAATGCCCTGTAATCAATTTTATAATCTAACGACGTATTGCCCCACCATAATAAATTTAGTCAAAACAATTCTAATAATAAATTCTTATTTTTTATTTTAGTATTCTAATTAATATTCTTAACAATAATTAAAAATCTATATATATAAAAGGACTTGTGCTGACTGACTGAGGTAAGACGCACGCAGAGCCGTAACCGCTGATGGTAGAAACGTGAAACTTGGGCAGATGTTTATTTTCATATTCTGAACATCCACTAAGAAGGGAATTTGAAAAATTTTAACCCTAAAGGGATGAAATAGGGGTTGAAAGTTGGTATGGTTTTTTTTTATCTGTACCAATTTTTATAATATTTGAAATTCAGACTCTTAAAAATGTTTCATTGAAAACGTGTTTCATGGTTTTTAAGAATTCACCCCCTAAGGGTTCAAATAAGGGTTTGAAAGTTTATATGGAAAAATCTTTAAATTGCCACCGATTTTTATAAAAAATTAAATTCAGACTGTTATGTTTTATTGTTATATTATATTTTATTGAACATGTGTTTCGTGTTTTTTTTAGAATTCACTCCTAATAAGCGGGCGAAGCCGCGCGCGCCCTCTAGTCTAAGATATATATAGAAATATTTTGTATCAACGGCGCTAACTTACAAAATTAAAATGTATCTCACTAATTGTTCCGCTCATTGAAATTAAAATTATCCAGTTCTTGAGTAGTTTTAAAAAAATCATGTCTCCAGTTCCGTTTTATTCATGAAGTAAATGAATTCTCGCCGCGGAATGGTCTTCCAACTCCAACTCGTATTACAATTCCGGCTAAAATATTCATTTTGAAAAGTATTCGCTGAAAAATTTAAGTTGAAATTGCTCGGATATTGCTTTTAGTTTCATTTCAAAATGACTTTTATTTCAGAACCGTCTGTAAGTGACTTTGTATACAGAAGCTGAGCGAGACGCTTATAATTTATCTATCGTCACTACTAACTTTTTTTTGCAAGTTGTGTTTTAATAATAAAGTACCCTCTGGTATATACTATACACCGCAGTAGGGTCATCAGCGGAGTTAAACGCGGTGCTTTGTTTACGGTGCCGGTAACAACCGGAACGAGGAAATGAAGATAATGAAAGCGTTTACGGACACTCGCCGCTGCGCCACGACGCTTGGTAAGCTGTGTTTTTAAACATGTTTTAAAAAAATAATTTTCATTTGTACAGAAATAAATTTGGAATTCACTATTTGCCAGTATATATATATATTTAAAATTTGGTACTACTGTTCTAATAATAATTTTATGTGTACGTAAAATAACCGAAATATTCACTATCAAAATATGACTTTAGTAAAACACTAAATTTTACAAAACAAAAACTATCTAAAATTTATACAAATAAAAAGCGTTACCTGTACACGCACATTCACAAACAGACACACACAAACACACGCACGTTTGTGTCATACAGAATTCTAACGAATTCATAATTCCATTCGACGCTTTTCAAATGGAATTTAGTATGAGCTTTAATTGAGGGTTGATTAAAAACGACGATACTACTGCATACTGCGCAACACGCTGCATGCTGCAGTACAGCGCAGGTCGGTGTTACCTTATAACTGATAAGTGGATGGGTGGGTTCGATTCCAACTCGAGGAAATCAAACATGTATTATTATCATTTCTTCGCTCTGGTATCGTGGTAAAGCGCGGCGTGCAGTTCGTGTCGGGTCGCCACTCGACACGCTATTCATTCAGATTTCAGCGAGAAGTGGGGAGCAACGTGTCTTAACACTAGACTCCCTCTACTTACCCTACTACAAAAAAGCTTCTAAAATCTTAGCCCAAGTTTAAAAGAAGAAATAATATATCTGCCGCAAATCTGAAGTGGGCAACTGCCTTTGACTTGAGTAATGCATGAAGTGCAGTATTGAGGTGTTTATAACTAAATTGTATAAAAGTTGGTATTATTTTGGATTATTTATAATTAGACATATTGAGCTCAAGAGATGGCGAGCTACATTGTAAAGAGCACCCTGAAGCCAACACTGAGGTCGGAAAGCTCAGATACTTCATATGATTTAAATACCATAGATAACAACATACAATACTATGGTACCCTACTGTAACACCCTGTATGTACATGTATGTACATGTGCGTACATATATGTACCTACATGCACATACACGTAGTCCATACATCAGTCCCCACACACCCGCACGGGGTCGCATCAGATGGCGGTCAACTAATTAGCTCTATGTATGTTCCCATTCACCGCACCGAGCGCTGATACGGAGATCTGTTTTAGTTACATAATATAATCATATATGTACACACAGAGACCATCACGGCGCAGTAGCACGATTTCTGACTTTGAACGCAGTAGCTGTGGGTTCTTAATTCCTACTCGGAGCAATTAAATATTTTGATTTCCTCGCTCTGTTAAGAAGATGAAGCGTGGCGCTAAGTTCCCTCACTCGACACGCAATGTTTTCAAAATTTGGCGGAAAGTGGGAAACGGAGTGTCTCAACATTTGGTTTTACTTTGCATACCTTGCTACTCCACATTCTCATATTATTATTATTTCTTACTATTCTACATAAAATAATAATATTATTATCTAGATATACAACCTGGTGGTAAGACACTCCGTTCCATTAAGACACTTCCATTCGACACTTTCCGCTGAATTTGGAGGCATTTTCTATTATTTTAAATATGTGTATTGCTTGTAAATGATTTTTCAAGACATGTAAACTGTTATTAAGATATATTTGATAATCAAAATTAAATCATTCATAGTACAATTTTCATAGGAAATTGATGAAATACACGTCATTCATCATGAAAATAAAACCGCCTGTTCTCGAGGGACTTTATTCGTATGTAAGAATATTGCACATACGTCATTTTTAGGGTTCCGCACGTTAAAACAAAAAAAATGAAACCCTTATAGGATCACTCTGTTGTCTGTATGGACTGATTTAATCGTTCTCATATTACCAATATCGTTGTAATGCTTTCTCCGCCGGGGTCTCCGCACTGACGTATGGCTGGTGTAGCTGGTACGGCTGGCGCGGCGCCAGGCGGCGAGCAGCGGCGTATTTCATACTACATTATGTGTTGACAACTTGGAGATACCTTCCTCATGATACACCACCGTCGTGATCTCCTCTGCACATCACTACTCGTCCGGGCCATGTAGCGTCCGCGTAGAATGATTAAGCGTATTTAGTTGTTATGTTGTTGTATGTTGACTTTAACTGGGATAAGTTACCAAGTTAGTTAAGATAAAAGTAATCTGAACTTCGAAGTTATTGGCGAAATGTTATAGTCAATTTTCAAATAGGTAATGATCATGAATTAACTTTCTACTATATAGTAACTGATAATCGAACGTAGTTGAAAATACCGGTCAAGTGCGAGTGGAACGAGTAAAGATGACACACTTAAGTTTGCGGGCGAATGCACTTATTTTGTATGTAGTAAACTAAAAATATCTATAAGATAAATACAGATTTCACTTTTCAGATTTTTTTCTTAATTTGTAAGTTCTCACTTCGTGCCAAATCTCGTAACTATAGATCCACGGGAAGTACCCAATAGGTTTGGCCGGTTAGAAACTCAACTGTCGCTTTTTTACAATTACCTACTAGTATACAATGGACCGTAGACCTGAATATTTACGATCTCGAGTTAACTGGCCTCGACAGACGGACAGACACATACCAAAGTGATCTTATAAGGGTTCCGTTTTACCTTTTGAGTTACGGGACCCTAGAAAGAACACTTTATTTTTTTTCTACTTTCCTGCATAGCAGTGAAAGTAGAGAGTATAAAAACACTCCGTTTCCTACTTTACGCCAATTCTCCGTGACATCGTATTGAGTGGCGGAGATCAACAAAAAAAGAATACACTTAAATGGGAATCGAATCTAAACCTGCGCCTCCATCATGTGACATATGTAGAATAGAACTTAGAGCAGGGGTTCCCAACCTTTTCTTGATCAAGGGCCACTTTTATATCATTCTTGGTAGCAGGGACCACTATGTATGTGTTTCTCCTAATGTGTGAGATTTTTTAGATTATGCTATTAATTTAGAAATCTCAAACGACGTGCTAACTACTACATGTTGTGTGCTCCCATACCAGAACGTTGAGTGGCAGAACTCAACGCCGCGCTTTGCCTCGACACTAGAGCGAAGAAATGGAAATATAAATTTAAGTAAATATTTCATCTCCTCGAGATTGGATCGAACCCACAATCAATCGGTTTTACACTCACACTTTGTGTCTCTGCGTCACGACTGGCTTCAAAAATTTCATTTAATGACAAACGAAACATTTATCAACACAAAAAAATCACTTGCCTACTATTTCCGGATTTTATGATTCACAACTCAAAAAATATAATTGAATTAATGAAACAGTCAGTAAAAAAAATCACGTCCTCACGTAGTTAAGTAAAAGTAAATACTATACTAGTATACTATACTCATTTACAATAAATGTAGGGCAAAGTGTATGTAATTGCATATGTCTTACATACGATAAACGTTCAATAGGATGGTTAACAACTAGTCAAATCCAATAAGTGCTTCGAATTTAAAATCAATTTTGCGAATTGTCAAAATACCATACGTTGCGACGTCAAACTTCCTTTCGTAAAATGGTATACTTATAAATTTGTACAAAATAATTTATATTTGAGACCGGAGCATACTTTACTACTACCCATGTAGCATGCTCTTCTCACTCACTACGCGATGACCAACGCCTAAAATGGAAATCATTCGTGGACCATATTTAGGCCTCTGCGGACCACTGGTTGAGAACCATTGACTTAGGGAGATTCTAAAAAAGTGTAAAACGTAAAAGTGCAAAGAATACATTTGAATTTAAATTCTTTCTTAATACAGTGCGGTGAAGAAGATTGGGGCCTCAGCGACGACGACCAGACCGACTAAACATATTCTTAAGAACTTCAATTACTTTTGGGGCTTAACCGTTTCCAAGCTGCCGCTTGTGTTAAACAACTCTTAACCTAATTCCTCTCTCCATA
The DNA here is from genome assembly GCA_013421005.1 of Heliconius erato x Heliconius himera. Taxonomy (NCBI): domain Eukaryota; kingdom Metazoa; phylum Arthropoda; class Insecta; order Lepidoptera; family Nymphalidae; genus Heliconius; species Heliconius erato x Heliconius himera. Next base: position 14,847 of record JAATLQ010018569.1, read on the forward strand.
ACGTTTAAATTTGAACGTGTTACAGTTAAATGCTAGATTTTCAAGAAACAATCTGCGGAGAAGAAAATTCAATGAATAAGAAATAACCGCGAGTTGTAACTGCGGTTTGTTTTTATTATTGAGTGTAGGTACTTAGGTCGATATGGAGTTTTATAGTAGAATATTTTAAGATAATAACGCGTATTTTGTAAATATTTATTGTTTGTAATAGGTTTAAGCAGTATAATATAGACTGAAGGAACGTAATCAAAATAATTCTTGTCCCCGATTCCCAACAAACGATGTCCCACTGCGCTGCGACGGTGTCTATGAAAATGTTCAAGTAATAGAAATATTTGTCGAGTAGGATAAGAAGTAAGAACCCACACAGTCAGAGTCAGAAGTAACAATACCACATATTACATCTAAGCTGTAGCGTAGATATGTAAATAAAGCAAAAATACTAAAAAAAATTTTGAGAAAATCTTCAAATTAAAATAATTTGTCCGTTGTCAGCGTTCATCCATTTATGTATGAAGCAGTGAGGCCCGAACTCCCACCGCCACCTTCATGTTTCGTATTGTTGATTTTGTTTAAATATCCCCGCGGAGACCGGGGTTCGATTCCCTGCCAGGAAAATATATTCAAATATTTTTTTTACAAAATGTTAACATACAAACATTTTGTTTCTTATTCAAATTTTGCGTTTTATTACATTAAATTACAAACTTAAATACACAGATTTTTTTTATTTATTTATGTTGTTTATAGACAAAAAGACCAATTTGACACAGTGACTATAGAGACTGCAAGTGCGACAGCATATCCCACACGGGAAGTGTGCATATTATATTTAAATTGTAGTCAATACTCCGCTCTGGTTGACAAAGCGCGGCGTTAGGTTCCGCCAATCAATACGCAGTGTTTCGAATTCGGGAGGAAAACGGAAAATAGCGCACCTTTGCACTGTACAAATGCGTGAATTATTATTTTTTCTAACAAAATGAATAATAAATGATAGTGATTTTTCATCGATAAGTTATTTAAAACTTACTTACGGTACTTCGACGCTTCTTTCAATATTGTATAGTTTGATTGAAACAAAACTAAAACATTCTCGGAACACTCAATACAAGTGAAATACATTAAAATAAGAATGTTGTGCTCGTGTAGAACGTTTACATAGCTTGTTTATATAAAATTTCGGAATATGTTGTATCAGTTAAAGTTTACAGAATTCTGCTGATTTTTATAGTTTTTTATTAATTTAAATCTTGATAAAATTTAAATGTAAAAAAACTTATTAATTAATTCCCATTAATAAAGTGCTTTCATTGCCTTGCTCTGGTGACAAGACAAAGCCGGGTGTTCCTCTAGGTTCCTTCAACCTATCCTTCTATATGGGAGGAAATGTGTGAATATAAAAGTATAACTTATATTAGAGACTATTGTATAATTGTATCACAGGGAGAACCCCACCGAGGCTCGAGGAAACTTCGCCTGCTCTACTTCTACGTGATCCACACTCCTGCCGCAGTACAGAGCGTGTCCTCGCGTGGACTAACTTCGTGAAGGGAGGTCTCGCACAGTTGGCGTGATAGCGGACTCTGGCAAACTTTTAACTTGCCTATTATATTAAATGTTATAACTAAGGTTTATACGTTATTGTACCGCAGTGGGGACGCAGCTGAGATATTTTTTATTTTTTTTTCACCTAATTATTAAGGATACGTGATTTGTAATTATTGGTTTTTTCTTTAACATTACATATATTACACATTAGATATATTAGTTTATTTTTCTTCCGGTACTTAAATCTCTCTATCTACCTAGTTCCTGAGGTTCTTAAATATGTAGTTTTGGACGGAAATCGAATGAAACTTTAGTTTCTCATAGTCATCCCAACTCTGGGGTTCCCCGAGGTGACCTGGCACTACCTCCACAGGTATTCCCCGTCGCAATGTCACTGTCACTTTTTTACAAAAATTTGAACAACTCACAATCCGAACTCGACTAGCTAGCCTATCAAAATAATATATTTTTTACTTTACGCTTAAGGCACATATAGCAGTGTAGATAGAGAGAAAATGGTGCTAAAACATTTCGCTCCTCACGCACCGCATAACTGTTAAGACTTTGTGTATAGTATGAGTTATCTAAGTTTCGAGATTAAAGATAAAATAAATATATTCAATAAAAAATATTTGTAAAAACAAAAACCCCGACTGCATCAAACTTAAAAGAAAATAAACAAGCCCAATAGTTTATTAGGATTAACAGTCGGGACCTCTTTAAATTGTGCAGGGTGCCTGGTAAAGATTTTATTGATTGAAGAATTACTTATAGGTCCCGACTGTTAATCCTAATAAACTATTGGGCTTGTTTATTTTCTTTTAAGTTTGATGCAGTCGGGGTTTTTGTTTTTACAAATATTTTTTATTTTTCATTTTTTTGTTAAAATTTATTATGGTAATGATAATCATGATATACCTTTTTGAAATCCTGAAATTGAGTTCTTGAATTTGATACCCATATTGTAGTATTCGAAACCAAAAATTTTTTTTTACTAAGTGCAATGGCGTACCACAGCCGCCATGATCATTTTTTATTAACGTCACCTATCTAAAAACACTTGGGCTGCTAATACGAATCTAACGATACCTCAAATATGTAAATCCGTTCAGCGGTTCTGGAGATACGAGGTAATAAAGAATATTACATACATACAAGATACGCGCGAAAAACATAACCCTTCCTTAGCAGTCGGGAAAAATAATCAAAGCAAAAATTACAAGGTAATCAGATAATCGAAACAAGCAGAAATAAGTCAAACCTTACTTTCTTATTCCAACAACTCCTTTAAGCTGCTAAGCTCATAGCTAACTCTTAACTTACTATATGACTTTTATATAAACTTTAATTTAAAAGATATAAATATTACTTTAATATATTACGTCTAGTAAACGCCTCGTTCTACTTATTTAATTTAATATTATAAATGTGAAAATGTATGAGGCGGGATGGAACAAGAGTTCCACCTTCACACAAAAAATACTGAATGATTTTGATAAAACTTCGCGGTCGACGTCACTAGGTCACTGAACTTAGTACTAGAGTTGTCAGTAATGTACTTTACTTTACAGGAACTGTTTAAACAACACTATTTATAATTAAAATGAAATAACGACATACTTTACTTCACTTAATCTCCAATCTACAGAAATAAAAGTGATCCTTGAACATAAATTTGTGAGTTCAATTCCCACTCAGGGGAACGAATTATTGTTATTTCCTCGCTCTGGCAACAAGACAAATGTTTCAAAAGTTAGGTGGCAAATGAAAAAGGAGTGTCTTAACACTAGATTTGCTCTGCCTACACCCTGCAACAAGTATGTGGGGAAAAGTGTGAATCTGCTTATTTTTACCAGTATAGTGTAAATGAGGATAAAAAGAGACATATAAATGAAACATTTTTAAATATAAACCTCCATCTTTTACTTGTTTAGGAGGACATATAAACACTCGATCATTAAGAGAAGAAATATCACATGTTCCATAATCGTAAACTAAAAAGTTAGCTTAAAATTTCAGCACTTTCTTACCTTTAGTATCCAATTAGAACAGCCAGAGTTAGTTTAGAGATAGAGAGAGAGAGAGAGTCGCGTATTTGCTCGTCTCCTCGTAAATACATTAATTATCCAATATGGCCATTATTACCATTAATTATGAACGCAGTTTACATTTATATTACTTATTAATTAATGTATTCATACTGTTTACGTAACGATATGTGCGATAATAAGAGTCGTTCGTTGTGGGGAGAGTACTTAGTGGTTTATCACTCTATAGTCGTTTAGAGGTAACAGATTCAGTTTCAGTTTCACACGGAATTAACATTTACCAGATTGAATGTTTTTCTTAGTGTTTTGACTTTTAGCTGTAATAATGCATACTTTTCCATTAATTAAAATATATGGTAAAAGTAACACGTTAAACACATATGTACATTGTTTTATACATTAGTAGCGACCACCGAAGCACGCGGCTTCTCCTGTTGGGACTGCACATTCATTTATTTTTCTTGTCACTTGTCATTGACAACTAAATTAAATAGAACTAAATTCTAAACTTATGATGCTGACTTGAAAAGTTACATTCTGTTGTCCTTTTTCACTCAATGCCTATACATTGCGTCTTTGTTAGTGGAACACAACATATCGGCGAATAGGAAGCAAAACATAGCCCTTAGTGGACATCGAACCCACACATTCGTTTACAGTCATTAACTGTCCCACTGCGATAGAATGGCGTCCAAAAGTTGGTGTGGTTTCCACAAAAATAATCGCATTTAAATGGAAATAAGTGGCTTAGAGGCTCGCGTACAGGTGCGACGACCGTCACCCACAGGCGCCCACACCGACGCGCTCTGACGGACGTTGTTAGTAAGGAAACGTAAATCATTGACTTGTTTTATATGAAACGGCGCTAAAGTAAAATAAATAGAGTAAAATCCTTTTGTTATAATGGGTGAGTTGTATTTGTGATGGCTCTGTGTTGTTCTTATAACTTTACGCTGTATATCGCATACAGCAGGGTAATGAGACTCTCTCTCATGTTAGGACACTGCCTTTTCTATTGCCGATACATTTCTGAGATTTTGCATGTTGAGTGAGGCGTAGCTCATCGCCGCGTTTCGTCTTCTTAGAGACCGAAGAAATAAAAATAATTCATTTTCTCTTACCAGATGTATCTGGGATAATGAGATGAGATGGTGAGTGAGTAGTGAAAGGAATAATCGGCCAATCAATGTTTTTAAAAACAAAGGCGGCGTTAAGTTCCGCCACTCAGCGCGCAATATCTTGAAAATCGGAGTGAACGTAAAGAACGAAATTTTTAATACTAGACTCCATCTCCCTACTCTCAAAAAGTAAGTATATAAAATGACCCGATTAGGTCATTCACTAACTTTCAACATTAAATATTACAGAAGTATAACAAAAGGTACTCCATTATAAGTTTAAACACATACATGTATACAGCTCATTCGACATTTACGGACTTTTATACGAAATTACTAGAATAAGAAGTTTGCTGATGAAATGAAAATATTAAATATTTCCTCCAGTGAGAATCGAACTTATTACCTGTCTTAAAGTCGCACACTTGTGCCTGTACGCCAAAAAAGGCTCCTACATCGTTAATCATATTTGAAAATTCGAAAGCAATTTATCAAACATACAAAATAAGTAAAAGATTATGGGTCGTATTATGCAGGAGGAATAAATAAGACAACCACAATTTATTAAGTGTATAACAACGGTATAGATAACCATCCAACCAAGATGAAATAATCAACAATTCTCTTCTTAATACTTAAATAATATTACACCGATGCCGCGCAGGGCCGCAACTTACACCACACCAAGAAATTAATGAAAATCTAACTAATACTCGAATAAGCGAAGAACCAAAGAAAAGAAGAAATTAATTATAAATAGCAAATAATTACATAAAAATTATCAGTAGTTTGAAAATTTATGAAAATTTAGAAAACCGTCAGTTAGCCCGTTCGCGTCGGTCATACTATGCCGCTCGTAGGCTAGGTCATTTCGAATCAGTGACATCTCCTCAATTATTTATTAGAATGTTATACAGTGAACTATAATTTCAATCTAGATGGAATGCTAAAAGTGACTATTATATTCATTTTCATAAGGATCAATATCAAATTATAGAAAATACATACAACAAAAACCCGATAAATATAAAGTAAATTAATTAAAATGGTTACTTGTTGTTACTGTGTTACTTTGCTCAAGCTTCAGAGATAAATATGGTATGTGTATCGCGTACTTTTTTAAACATTATTTAAAGGACAATATTTTTGTAAAACATTATTTTTATGTATCTCATAAGGTTGAGTCGGCGCACGCCATGTATGCGTTAAGCAAGCTCATTTTGGATGACGTTTGCTTATAACAACAAATAAACTTTGCAAACCGTTGCTTAGCAACGGTCGGTTGTTATTAACATGGCGGAATAAATTGCCTGTCAAATTAAAAAATATTTTAATATATTAGTATATATCAACAATATTACAAATATGAGAAAAAAAAGTAACCTATGTTCATCCGAAGACCCTCAAGTATCTCTGTATGAGTATTTTATTACAATTGAATTAGCGGTTTGGCCCTGATTGCGTAACAGACAGACAGACAGACAGACAGACAGACAGTTACTTTCGAATTTATAATATAGGTATGGATAAAGTATATTTGCGGCTTTGAGTTTTGCCAGTTAACACGCGATGCCTCCAGAATTCGGCAGAAAATGGGGAACGGAGTGTCTTAACACTCTGCCTACTCTCAGTGCCCGGGATACAGCGTGAAGCTGATTTATTTTATTTTTATTTTTGAAGTATATTATTTCTTAATTTTGTCTCTCGATTTACACATATTGATTGCTGGGTAACGTAACAGACAAACGAGAGCTATAACCTTTGATAATACAAATATTAAATTTTATCATAGGAAAATGTAAAATCAAAAGACACTCTACTGATATATTTTTTATTTGGCGGAACTTGCCGCTGCACTTTGTCTGTAATAAAATCTATTTGAGGATTATTAGTTTCACAGTTGAGGCCTGTCTTGTCGCAGGGGCACAAAGTGTGACTATTAAACCTACTGGTTGTGGGTTCGATCCCAACTCGAGGAGATGAAATGTTTACTTAAATTTATATTTCCATTTCTTCGCTCTAGTATCAAGGCAAAGCGCGGCGTGGAACTCTGCCACTTCACGCGCAAAGCCTTTAAAATTTGATAGAAATTGGGGAACGGAGTCTCCTAACACTAGGTTCCCTCTGCCTACCCTGCAGTGTGCGGGGTACAGCGTGAAGCTGATTTATTTATTTTTTTATTAGTTTCCCATTCATAAGCATTATCCAAACGTAGATTGAATTCCGAACTATATCACGTTTGTATTGCATCAAGGCGGCGTCAATATTTACATATTAAAGAGTAATAGCAAATGATATTTAGTTTACTATTCATTTATTTAAATCAATAAATATAAACAAATATCTTTAAATCCATTATATGAGATATATACATACATGTTTACCAAAAGTCAAGTGCCGTCATAATTTTGATTCCATACATTAAGACTTGGCTTCATTCCAACAGTAATGGATTTTCATTTGCCATACATCCTACTAATCCCAATCCTATCAATGTTATAAATGTGAAAGTTTATGAGAATGTATGTTTGTTTTAAATTCACGCAAAAACTACTGAATCGATTCAGGTAAAATTTTATTTTATGACCAAAAATATAAACGGACGAAGCCGCTTTTGAGTAGCTAATAAGATTATACAGATATAGATTAAACTTTACAATTATGTAACTTATACACCAAAATAGCACATATGCTTTTTTGGAAGATTTTATACAATTTTGCGATAATTTGGTGCCGTGTGATCCCGGCCTAGAATAGGATCATCCTGGTACTGGTGGTGTCGTAAGAGGCGACTAAAGTACGTGTAGTAGAGCCACGTCGCCAGCAATGGCAACACGCATGGGCAGACTCGACCGGATCATTACCACCCCCGGCATGTAATACCGGCATGAAGTAGTGGCTTTATGTAGTGGATTTATATAATAATGATAAAAAATAATTAAATCAATCAGCTTAACGCTGTATCCCGCATACAGCAGGGTGGGCAGAGGGAACCTAGTGTTAAGACACTCCGTTCCACACTTTCCGCCAAATTTTTAAAGGCATTGGGTGTTGCGAAGAAATAAAAACATTAAGAAATAATAATAAAAAAACATTTCCTCGAGTGGGAGTCGAACCCCCAACTTTCGCATTCCAGTGACATTCTTGTGCCCCTGCGCGACGACAGGCTCTAAAATATAAGAATAATTTATTCCAATAATTATCCCGTCACCGTCTTGGCGCAGGGGCATAATCGTGCGATATGTGAACACGACGATTGTAGGTTCTTATCCCATACAGGGATTGAATGAAATTTTATATTTTCATTTCTGCTAGCGAGGCAAAGCGTGGGGAACGAAAGTGTCTCAAGTGTGTTCTATGGAAGCTTGTCTCTATCTACCTATACAACAGGATTAGAAATAAAATTAAATTTAATGTTTCAGATCTGATTTAGAACATAATACGTTATATAGTAAGAAGAGGAACTCCACTATATTAAGCGAAGAAGATGAAAGATTACGGGTGAATATTTTTTTTCTTGTTTTATTTTTTTAACCATTGTATTGACTTGATTTGGTAATAGAAGTGGCGTTGGGTTACGTGAATTGAAGCGAAGTTTCTTGTCGCCAGTTTGGGTATTCTGCTTAAAAATTTACATTTTGTAATTTTTGTGTCGATTAGATGATAATAGTTATCTGTATCTTATTATAGTTGGAAAGGCAAAAGGAGCTTTTTGTTGAAAAAGACAATCTGTGTTTAAAAATAATATATCACTTTGGTTGATTTTGTGCCTGATCGAAAATGATAGCAATAAAATAACCGTTGAACGCTATATACATCTTTTAACTCTAGATAGCTAAGTGAAAAAATTGAAATATAAATTTAAGTAAATATTTCATCTCCTCGAGTGGGGATCAAACCCACAACCAGTCGGTTTTACAGTCAGATTTCGTGCCGCTGCGCCACAACTGGCCTCAAAAAATTATTAAATATTATGTACATAAGAATTCAAGAAATTTCTGTATATTTTTTATTGCTATTTTTTATTGCGCACAAGATATAATTGCGCGTTTTTGTAAATCGAGCGAAGCTAATTATGATAGTGAAAAAAATCAGTACAAGTTAATAATAATCTAGTTAAATCACCACTATCAACTACTTAAGTTTATCGGATCCTACGTAATTGGTTGAAATTTCATGACACCTTTTCTTGTTTCATTCGTTCTAACGACGAACTTGACGATATAAATAAATTCTATTGTTTAAGAAAGTCGATAGAGGGTAGCCGCTGCCGTAGTTATACGGCCCCTTGAATTTTCAGCAAAAACTTATCCTGTTGCCACTCAACACGCTAAGCCTCCAAAATTCAGTGAAAAGTGGGGAACGGAGTGTCTTAACACTAGGTTCCCTCTGCTTACCTTGCTGTGAACGGGATACAGCGTGAAGCTGATTTTTTTTTATAATAAGCTTTTACTTTAGAGATCAGTTTTGCTTTTTAGAGGTCAGTCGTGGCGCAGAGGCACAAAGTGTGCCTGTAATACTGGTTGTGGGTTCGATCTCCACTCGAGGAGATGAAATATTTATTTATATTTATATGCACACTTTGTGCGCCTGCGCCACGACTGGCCTCACGTCGTGTTTCATTACACAAAATGTGTGTACGAAATTAAACTTGCCTACTAATTATATCGTCCGGTCCGTTTTAGAAACAAATAATTGTCCGCTACCGATTAGTAAATTGTGTCGTGGGAAAATGAATTCCTTATTTAATCATTATTCTGAGAATCTTACCAGTTTTGTTTTACCATCGCTTATAAATAAAGTACCGTATAATCATCTGTATGAGATGCAGATCTCACGCTTTTGACCCCCGGTCACTTTCACATTGGGTGATCACTTACATCGTGCCTTCAGCGAATTATGAGGACCAGAATATTAATAAACTGACAAACAAAACGTATAAAAATAAATATTTACTTTTCGTATAAAAATTTCCACGTAGCTTGATGAGAACGTAGAGCTTAGTGGTCAGAGCGCCTGGTTGGTTTCCAGGAGGGACGGGTTCGAGTCCCGCTACGTTCAAATTTTTATACGTTTTGTAAATAAATATTTTTTAAAAATGTTAAAAATGGTCTTTAAATTTTCCTGACCTTCTTTTACCACTTGGGCCCTTCCATTTATTATCTGTTGTCCGTACAACATGACCTGCCCATTTCCATTTTAGACTTTGCATATGTTGTATTGCGTTTATTATTTTAGTTTTCTACTTATATTCTCGGCTCCATTTCTCGGATCCAGCTAATACTGTCTACAATTTAATAAATACTTTTTAGAAAACTTGCAAATATTATATATGGAACTAGAGGGCGCGCGCGGCTTCGCCCGCTTATTAGGAGTGAATTCTAAAAAAACCACGAAACACGTGTTCAATAAAATATTTTTAACAGTCTGAATTTAATTTTTTATAAAAATCGGTGGCAATTTAAAGATTTTTCCATATAAACTTTCAACCCCTTATTTGAACCTTTAGGGGGTGAATTCTTAAAAAGCATGAAACACGTGTTCAATGAAATATTTTTAAGAGTCTGAATTTCAAATTTTATAAAAATCGGTACAGATTAAAAATTTTTTCCATACAAACTTTCAACCCCTATTTCATCCCTTTAGGGTTAAAATTTTTCAAATTCCCTTCTTAGTGGATGTCCAGAATATGAAAAAAAACATCTGCCCAAATTTTACGTTTGTACCATCAGCGGTTACGGCTCTGCGTGCGTCTTACCTCAGTCAGTCAGCACAAGTCCTTTTATATATATAGATTATAACTACTTGTGTGTATTGTATTTGTAATTTATGATCATACCAGAGGCCGTCGCGGCGTCCAACGACGAGGACTACATTATTTTCATTTTCTCGCTCTGGTATCTAGACAAAGCGCGGCGTTAAGATCCTAAGCGGGCTAAAGTGGGCGAAGCCACGCGGCGCACACTAGTTCATATAATAAAAAAAACTGTTGGATGTATCATTGATAGTATTTCATTTATTTCCCACACTGGTCCCTATAAACATAATATTATATTATTAATGTAAGGCCAATCGTGGCACAGTGGCACAAAGTGTGACTGTAAAACCGATTAGTCGTGTGTTCGATCCCCACTCGAGGAGATGATATATTTACTTAAATTTATATTTCCATTTCTTCGCTCTGGTGTCGAGGCAAAGCGCAGCGTTGAGTTCTGCCACTCAACACGTAATGCCTCTGCAAGAATTCGGCAGAAAATGGGGAACGGAGTGACTGAACACTAACACTACACACTCTGCCTATGCTATGCTGTATGCGGGATACAGCGTGAAGCTAATTTAATTTAATTTAGTTTGATGTAAATTTAGAAGTATAATAATTTAACTATTCAAATATAAATTGCATTAACTTTTTGTGGTAAATTTAGTTTCAAATTCCTGTGTATTTTATATAATATGCATTTAATGGGAAAGCGTAAAATGATTACTTGAAATATACGAATATAAATACTAAATTAAACGATAAAAATTTGTAAATTTCATATTTTTAGTACTTTAATAAATTTTCAAATTCAAACGAATCATTCATTGTTAATTTATATTTTTCAGTGCCTTCCGACGTCACTCTTTACCTAACGAGACTTAAATATTTTAAATGTTCCTCCGAGTGGAAGGCGGTCCCAAAAATATAATATATAGAGGTGTCACCCTTGAAAAGTTACTTATTGTGCTGGAAAGGTCATTTTATATATTCAACAACACTTTTTATGAATTGAAATAAGCTTTACTCTCGTCTCGTCGTTTAGTCAATCTGATAATACTGTCTCTAATAAAGGTGGAGAGCGGCGAAGAAGTCTTGCTCTTATTTTGTAAATCCACCTCTAGATGCCGTTTCCATTGTTAAATAACTAAAACGGCATCTCAAGATATGAGGCAGAGTTAAGGCTCTCTCTCTCTCCGCCTGCCTGCCAAGCTGTTCGTTTAAATTTGTTGTTGTTTGTTTGTTTAGTTGACGCTCGGCGCTTTAAAAACTCCCCCCAACTCCATACTCTTCCTCTCTACCACTAATCGACGCATTATTTAGTTAATCGACATTATTTATTCAGAGCTCTGCAGGTAATTGAATGAAGAAATATTTCAATTTTGATAAACCCTAATTGATTGAGAAGCAATTGTAATTTTCTCACATAACATAAATCAACTTAGACGCTCGACGTCGTACGGACGGAAGTTTTTTCTCCAAAAAATATGCGTAAAATCTTATTTGGAAAACATTCAACAGAAGGTGTCGCGATGAATTACCGATATTTAGGACAAAGCAAATACCTCCGAAGCCGGGAGCGAAACTTATCTTGAATTATGTTTTCAGAAAATACTGTGAAAAAAAATACGTAAGAAAACTTGATGTAAGTCACCGTGTATTAGTAAAGTTACATTACATTCGTAATGTATTATTATTCCATACAATTTTTTTTCTATTTCCCGCTATAGCATCCGCCGCATTTTTTTTCAGCTTCACGCTCATCACGCTCACCACGCATGTAGCAGGATAGGCAGAGGGAGCCTAGTGCTAAGACACTCCGCTCCTAATATTTTACTTAAACTATAATTTTCTTCTAATCATATACTAGCTTAAAACGGTAGACTTCATTTGATATTAATGGCTGAATTCACAGCCTTCACTTAAGTTCTTATTAAAAACTAGCGGCTCGCGCACGGCTTCGCCCGCTTAAAATACATGAATATTGATTTAATAAGCAGAATTGATTGACAACTATGATGACTTCTAATATGATTTTTTACGACATTATCGTCAAAGAATTTTTGATTGTTTTAAATAAAAAAATACGACCATTATTGATATTTGATA
>JAATLQ010018579.1:0-14471 GCA_013421005.1 Heliconius erato x Heliconius himera
AATGATGTGCGATTCACATAAAAAACATATGAGTGCAATTTTCTCCAAAAACGAGTTACGAAAAACATTAATTAAAGGTGATTGCGGCAGGATTTTTTTGGGCAACCCTAGTGTAATCTATTCTACTATCATGTATCATTCTTAAATATAAGTTTCATTAGAAAATCTAATCCCTACAGTTTTAAACGATGGGATCTTAGGCCAATAGTGTTTTTTCTTTTAATTAATTAAAGGACTGAGGGAAAGCCGCAAGCTTTGTTAAGGTTGAACGTGTTAATGTGTCCTAAAATAACTTGCAGGTTTTATGTGATGATTTTTTCTCAGTTTTTGGGTCTGCCATTGATTTTTTTTTATTTCTATGTAATATTTAAAAATGATGTTCTATTGGTTTACTTAATTACATATTTTTTATTTAAATATTCTATTCTATTTTGACTATGAATGCGATGGTCAGGAGTTTGGTTGCCGCATCAGCAAAAAAAATTAACATTTTTTAGGAAAGAAAAATACTTAATAAGAAAACTTTTTAAAACTTTTTGTTTAAATTTCTATATGTTTTCTTGATAAGTATTAATAAATTATTTTCATTTCCTCGCTCTGGTACCAGACAAAGCGTGGCGTTGAGTTCCTCCATCTAACACGCAACAGCTCGGGAATTTGGCTTCATATATGCACGAAGTTCCATTATGTGTGGCGTTTACTACAGTGTCCCAATTTATAACAATATTTTTATAAATACGACAGAATTAGAAGAATAGACTGCGTTTGTTTTTTTATTTCTCCGCTTTTAATTTTACTCAAACACATATTTAAAAAAAATAAACAATTTTCATACTTACTGACCTAAATATACCTAATAATATCGAACATTACCATTATATTTTCCCCACCCTCCTGTTCCAAAAGAACCACTCAACTCTTGGATTTATGCCTCCACAGCCTATAATAGCCTGTAACGCTATAAACATTGTGTTCTATGGAACTTTTGTGCCTATAGGTACCTAAAATATGATATATTTAGTATACTTAGTATATGTTATAGAGAGGTCGTATCTAGAATACTTTTTTAGGGTGTTGAATTATTTAGAAGGTTAAGAGGGCTTGGGAAAAGTATATTTTTGTAAAATAAGTTATTTAAGGCTTGTTACACAATTTTAAGATTTTGTTTTTGGTTTTGTTCAATTTCGTTTGTTTTGACAGATATTTAAATATTTATTTAAATATGTATTTTCACAGATATTTAAATATGTATTTATATAAATTTATTTAAAAAAAATAGGTCCCGCTGAGTTTCTTGCGCCGGTTCTTCTCAGGTCTGAGGTATTAACTTTAGTGAACTGTTGGTAAATTATTTGACGTTAAAAAAATTAGGCATGTAACTTCTTATTTTGAATAAAATTATTTCAATTTGAATTTGAAGTTTAAATAATAATAAATAGTAAATAGTAATTTTAAATCTGACAGTACAATACAAGGACCTTAATACAACTTCACGCTGTATCCTGCATTAAGACACACCATTTTCTAGGCATTGCGTGTTGAGTGGGGGAACTCAACGCCGGGCTTTCGTTTTCGTGCCAGAGCGGAGAAATGAGAATAATAATTAATAATAATTAATTCCCCCGAGTGGCGATTCACTCGGCCCACAGCAGTCACTCTGTTCCCATTAAGACACTTCACATACAAATAAATTAATTCATCAAGTCATTAATTTTCATAAATAAATTATAAATAGAGGTCAGTCTTCGCGATTGTAAACGTGACAGGTTGTGGGTTTGATTCTCACACGAAGAAGTGAAATATTTTATGCTTTCATTTCAGCGGCGTTGGGTTCCGCCACTCAAAATGCAATGCCTCTTGAATTCGGCGGAAAGTGGGGAACCGAAGTGTCTTAATGAGAACCGAGTGTCTTAACCTTAGGTTCCTAGGTTCTCTCTGCTTTAACTTGCTATGGGATACAGCGTAACGCTAAAACAATATAAATTGTGAATCAATATTAATTAAACTTAAAAATTTTCACCATAAATGGTTTTTTATCTAGATTTTAATTTTATTCGGTAGAGGTATCTTTTTCTTATCAAGCTAATTAATATTTCTATTATGTAACTAAAACGAAAAAAAAACAAAGACAGTTTTTTTGTTATTTTGTGAAAATATCTCAATTATGCTTATTTTTCTTACACAGAGTAACATACAAAGTAGGAGGCAATAAGTGAGGTAAGACGAAGACAACACTAAAATGACCAAGGAAACCAAAAATAGGACAAAATTGGACAAATACAGTCCACCAGCACCCGGATATGACAACAACATAATTATTTAAATTTCTACTTTATAGAAATCGTTGAACTGAGTAAATTCAAATCTTCTAAATTAAAAAATCAAATCACACAAAGTAAAAGTAAAAAGAGCAGACAAGGGCACGGACGACAAATGTCCGTGGTGTGTTTTATTTAAAAAAAAAAAATACAAAGTAAAATCCGTTCGACCAAACACGTGCCATATGAACAACTATAATAGAACATCATTTTATTAAACAAAACCCACAAGGATCGTGATCTGAAACGGTCGCATATGGCCGCCATCTTGTTAACGCAATAAAGGCGGGAAAACTGCTGTCAACGCAAAAGAAACGCAAAGGAAACGCGTTTTAAAAATGGAACCTTTCTATTCTACTCTTCAAGCCACCAGCCAGTACGAGTGAATATAACGACGTGATAATAAATGTGCAGAGATCCATGTGACACAGTACCTGTTTAGATATTTATTTAAGAAAAAATAAGAATAAGGTTAGGTTTGTACTTGCTTCTAAAATTTAAACATTCCTTAATAGTGTTTGAGGCCGGTCGTGGCGCAGCGGCACGAGGTGTGACTGCAAAACCGACTGGTTGTGGGTTCGATCTCCACTCGAGGAGATGAAATATTTACTTAAATTTATATTTCCATTTCTTCGCTCTGGTGTCGAGGTTAAGCGCGGCGTTGAGTTCTGCCACTCAATGCTTCCAGAATTCGGCGGAAAGTGGGGAACGGAGTGTCTTAACACTAGGTTCCTTCTGCCTACCCTGCTGTGTGCGGGATACAGCGTGAAGCTAATTTATTTATTTATTTATTTAATAGTGTTTCCGTCGTTTACAGTGGACTTGTAACTGTATGGTATTTATTGTTGATGTGATGGAGGAAATTCGAAAAAATACGTATTCATTAGATAGCTTTTGGAAAAACATGTATATTTTTTAGTTGTTGAGTTCCACCACTTAACACGCAGTTTCGAAAAATCGGCGGAAAGTGGACAAGGAAAGAATCTCAATGGGAACTCACTGTCTTAATATTAGGTTCCTCGAGTAAGACACGAATCCACAACCCGTTTGCGTTTGCAGTGTATGCACCTGCGGCACGATTGGCCTCTAATTTGATTTTGACTTTTTAAATTAAGTTAGATAACCAATATTATTTATACTTAGCTATTAAATAACCAATATTATTTATACTTAAGGCTAGTCGTGGCGCAGGGGCACGAAGTGTGACTGTAAAACCGACTGATTGTGGGTCCGACCCCTACTCGAGTAGATGAAATATTTACTTAAATTTATATTTCCATTTCTTCGCTCTGGTGTCGAGGCAAAGCGCGGCGTTGAGTTCTGCCACTCAACACGCAATGCCTCCAGAATTCGGCAGAAAGTGGGGAACTAGGTTCCCTCTGCCTACCCTGCTGTGTGCGGGATACAGCGTGAAGCTGATTTTTTTTAATTTATACTTAGCCGGAAAATGTAGCTTCAGAACAAAAGCATACAAGTTCTGACATTTGTATTAAAATAGTTATCTGAGTATTGACGTACTCAGTCAAATTGCAACGAATTCGCAACCAAATTGGGTCACTTTGGTAAATGGAGAGTAAATTGATGAACCTTTATTTTTTTAAGTAATTTTCATTTATGTTTTGTTCTTCACTGAGAGTTTCACAGAATAATTATATGTATAAACTACCTCGTTCTCACCTTTTTGTTGATTTAAAGAAGACGCTTCTAATGAAAAAATAATATTAATCAGGGTCTCAAAGTATGACTGTAAAACCGACTGGTTGTGGGTTCGATCCCCACTCGGAGAAATTTAATTGTATATTTTCATTTCCTCCGCCACTCAACATACAATACCTGCAGAATTCAGCGGACAGTGGAGAGCGGAGTATCTTAATACTAGGTTACCTCTGCCTTCTCCTATATATGTATACGTTTTTATTTTTTCGCTCCGGTCGACACCAGAAGTAAAGAGAAAATCCAAATCTGAAGAATTCAGCGGAAAATCGGGAGCGTAGTGCTTAACATTATACTCCCTCTGCCTACCGTGCTACATGCGGGATACAGCGTGAAGCTGAAACAAAGTTCTCGCTTCCTTCTTTATTAGTAAGCTAATTAAGTTTCACAGCATTAAGTCGTTGAAAGAAATAGTTTCAAATGCTCCAAAGCGTAAGTTCACGTTTCAGAAAGCAATGCCGTATAACTTGAAACCTTATAACTGAAGTTGCAATAAAACGAGTGTTTGCGAAATTTCGAACGGTATCGGTATCTACAATAGGATTGATTTATCTGTGTCGACTGGGTTTTAGAATTTGTTTCAAATTTTAAGTTGCAAATTTGATGTTTGTTATATAAGATCATATTTAGTCTATGCTGTATCCCTTATATAGGAGGATAGGCAGAGGAAACCTAGTGTTCAGTTATTCCGTTCCCCATTTTTCGCCATTTCTGTAGCCATTGCGTGTTAGATAGTGGAACTCAACGGGGCGTTTTACCTCGAAACCAGAGCGAAGAAAATGGAAATATTAAATTTCGAGTGGGAATCGAATCCACAACTAGTTGCGCTACGACTGGCCTCAAGTAAAAAAGGCCTCAAAGAAATATTTTATTTCCTCTAGATGTATCCCACATACAGCAGGATAGAAAAAGGGAACTTTGTGTTTTGACACTTCATTCTACATGCACCACCCGACATTACGTGATAAATGACGCCGTGCTTTCTCTTATTATAACAGCAAAGAAATAAAAATGATTTATTTTCCCAAGTGAAAACCGAACCAACACCGGTTGTGTTTACAGTCATACGCGACACCCCTACGACCTCATTGACGACGGCCTTATTAAATAAAATAATAACATTAAATCATCACATATAGATCAAGATTCAAATGCATAAATCTGCAAATATCAGTATTTTTTACGAAACCTATTTTTAAAAATAATACATGATAGTAGAATATATTATACCAGGGTTACCTAGAAAAATCGTGCAGCAATCATCTTTAATCAAATATATGGTAATGCGTTTTAATTGACAAATTGTTAACATCATTTGTAAGAAAATCGCATAAGAAATTGGAAAAACATTGGTTGCTAGTTCTCAGTCTGTCGCAAGCCTGGGACCAGGGTTGCCTGGTTTAAAACAGGTCATTTAATGTTAATAATTTGCACTCATGTATTTTTTAATGAATTATATATCAAAGTACCAAACCATATAACACTTGGTTGCCTGTAAAATAACTGCCGCAAGCAGAGGTTGCAATCATTTGAATTATTTTATTTTGGGTCCGGTTGACTATGAGAATAGACGATGAAATCCGCAGTTTGCTTTATGTTTTAAAGAAAAATATCATGTCATAAAAATTCAATCTTAAATTCAATCTTTATTGTAACTGTGTATCTGTTAAATTTTGATTTTAAACATAAAAAGTACATATAGATAGAAAACTATGTAAAGATGAAATCATTCTAGTTTTTTAAGTGAAATAATGAAGGACGAACCAACAAAACAGACACAAAATCCAGTTTTCATAATTATTTTATTCACTCTTGTTACACACAATCCAATTTTTTTATTTATAATTTTAATACTTTAAAACTAATTCTGACAACGACTTTTATCCACAGTATTTTAAAATGGAATTAACACTAGTGCCGTATCGTTTGTGCCTTTATTTGAAATCCACCGGAAAAGATTCAATACGCAGTACCTCCAGAATTCGGCAGAAAGTGGGGAACGGAGTGTCTTAACACTAGGTTCCCTCCCTCTGCCTATCCTGCTGTGTGCAGGATACAGCGTGAAGCTGATTTTATTTACCGGAAAAGACACAGCACACTACCGTCAATTAATACAATCGGTAAGCAGAAACAAAATCAAATGACGTTCTCTTAATTACAACGACACCTGAATATAAAAAAGATCATTAGAAATAATGCTTCATATAATATAAGTAAATTATGCTAACCTCAACAACAATTGTGTTCTAATTGTAATTTGTGATTTGTAAATAATAAATAGATAAGTACATTTAATTTTTTAAACATTTTTAAAGTGTTATTCCACACTTAGGAAAGAAAAATACTTATTTAGATAACGTATAAAAATTTGAACGCAGCGGGACTCGAACCCGCGCCTCCTGGTGACCGACCGGGCTGCTAACAACATAAATAAGTTGTAACAAGCGTATAAAAGTCGGTTTCCAGGAGGCGCGGGTTCGAGTCCCGCTTCGTTCAAATTTTTATACGTTTTCTAAATAAGTACATTTAATTTATAAATTATACAAATCTAACATATAAAAGTAGCTCATTTGATTGTAAGTTCGAAAATATATAAATAAACAATTTGTTTAGCCATGAGCTATCGAATACTATAAACAGAACGCAACGCCGCTCGTCTCATTACTCCCATATTCAAACCACATTATCATTACCATAATGATTGCCATCATCATCACCAACATTCTCATCATCAGCATCATTATTAGTTTGTCCTCTTCCACTTCTGGACAATAGTACATCACAGAGAGCTGAACTCTCACGTATTCAGTCGGTGCCAGTCAAATTTAAAGAATAATTAATGTTTGTCTGTCTGTCTGTCTGGACTAATGATCTCTGCCGTGCTTAAATCATTTTCATTTAATCGTTCTCGTGCGCTGTGTCTTTATAACAAGACAAAGCGCGGTGTTGCGTTACACAACTGAACTGAACACGCACATGGTCAGGACCATATCCGTTACAGAAAAATGTCTGAAATCGTAAATATAATTACAGTCTCCAAAAACAGCATTAGTATTCTAGGCGACAGAGTGTTTTTTCGCTTAATTAATTAAAGTACTTAGGGAAAGCCGCAAGCTTCGTTAAGGTTGAACGTGTTAATGTGTCCTAAAATAACTTGCAGGTTTTACGAGATGGTATTTTGCTTTTTTTTCTCCGTTTTTCGGTCTGCCATACATACACTTTTTATCATTGCGTAATTTTTAAAAATGATGTTCAATTGTTTTATTTAATTTAATATATTTTTTAATGCTTTATTGATAAATATTTAGTATAAACGCAATGGTCGGGGTTTAGATTGCCGCATCAGGAAATAAATTATTTTTTAACATTTTAAAGTGTTATTATATAGGAAAGAAAGATCCTTACTAAGATGAACGTAACGGGAAATTTTTTATACGTTTTCTCAATAAATGTTAATAATTGATAATAAATTATTTATTATTGTCATTTCCTCGCTCTGGTACTAGGCAAAGTGTGGCGTTGAGTTCGAACCACTGTATTTTTACCACCCTCCTGTTTCAAGAGAACCACTTAACTTCTGGGTTTATGTCTCCACAGACTATAATAGCCTGTAACGCCATAAAAGCTGAGTTCTACAGAACCATTGTGCCTATAGGTACTTAATACATGATACATTTTGTATACTTAGTATATGTTATAGAGAGGTCGGGTCCAGAATATTTTTAGAGTGAATAATTTAGAAGCTTAAGAGAGCTTATGAAATAGTGTTTCTTTTTTTTTCTTTTAGTTTTACACTGTATCCCGCTCAGCAAGGTAGGCAAAGGGAACCTAATGTTAAAATACTCCATTCCCTATTTTAAGCCGAATTCCGGAGGGATGGCGTGTGCGCGTGAAGTAGCTTAATTTGTAAATTAAAAGCTCATAAAAGGCAGTAATTCGTAGTAATAATCAGCAATAGTATTAATTTAGTAGAGGCCAGTCGTGGCGCAGGGGCACAAGGTGTGACTGTAAAACCGACTGAGTGTGGGTTTGATCCCTACTCGAGGAGATGAAATATTTACTTAAATTTATATTTCCATTTCTTCGCTCTGGTGTCGAGGACAAGCGCGGCGTTCAGTTCTGCCACTTAACACGCAATGCCTCCAGAATTCGGCAGAAAGTGGGGAACGGAGTGTCTTAACACTCTAGGTTCCCTCTACCTACTCTGCAGAGTGCGGGATGCAGCGTGGAGCTGATTTATTTATTTATTTTTATTTTAGTATTAATCTGACAGTATGTTAAATAAGTTATACGATTTATTTTATATCGTTAAAAGAAGACACTACGCTGAATATTATAAGAAAAATATACGGGATTAATGTAAACGTTCATGTTATAAATTATGTTAAGTTTTGCAGGAGCTTAAGTATGTGACTCGTCGTCATCAGGTCGTGGGTTCGATTCGATCCCAACTCGAGGAATAATTAATATTTTCATTTCTTTACTCTGGTGTCAAGGCAAAACGTTCTGCCACTCAACATGCGATGCCTCCAGAAGTCGGTAAATATGCGGAACGGAGTATCTTAACATTTATTTACTTCCCAATCCCGCTATATGAGGGATATAGCGTGAAAGTAGCACTGGAAAAAAAATACATTTTATACACTGGCACGCACAGTTGCTATTTCGACATTTTAATTGAATAAGAGTACGTCAGCGTGTACTCGACGTGCGGTTGTCATTTGCAAACTGTGTGAAAATTCAATCAAAACACGCTCCAAATCTACTATGAATTGAAGAATCTGATGAAAAGATTCTATAGAACGATGTTTTGACACGCGATGGTTTTAGGTTTGATTTTTAGTTCGGAAAATAACTGCATTTAAATTATTAAGTCCCTTAAATAAATGGTGGAGTGCCTTAACACTAGGTTCCCTCTGCCTACCCTACTGTGTGCGGAAATTGAGGAACTGAATCGAGGTGTCTTAAGGCTAAGTTCCCTTAATGACAGTGGACGAAGTGAAATAGCTATACAGAGACTGTACCGTCTGGCGCTCCATTCTTTCAGGCTTCCCGCTAGAGATTTAACGCGCTGTATCCCGCACTAGGCAAAGTAGGCATTGGGAACCTAGGAACCTAGTAAGACACAAATAAATACATATATATATTGTTATATTCAACATAATAATATATTGTTTTTCATTGTCTGTATACAAATAACAACTCAGAGGTGAACTAAATGAAGCTAGAATGACTGACACTCTGGACTCCGTGGCGAAGCGGCAGGAGGTGTGTGCGACTGGTTGTGGGTTCGATCCCCACTCGAGGAGATGAAATATTTACTTAAATGTATATTTCCATTTCTTCGCTCTGGTGTCAAGGTTAAGCGCGGCGTTGAGTTCTGCCACTCAACACGCAATGCCTCCAGAATTCGGCAGAAAGTGGGGAACGGAGTGTCTTAACACTAGGTTCCCTCTGCCTACCCTGCTGTGTGCGGGATACAGCGTGAAGCTAATTTATTTATTTTTTATTTAATTTGACTGACACTCGTCGCTCGTGGTAACACTACATTATACCTCGAGACACACATAGTGGATGAGAAATACATAGTGGATGTAACTGCTTTGATATTGCGTTCAAACTAGAACAGCTTACTCTAACGCTTTAATATTTGACAAAGATCCTTCATCTGGTATTAACTTGGTATACACTGTATGGAATATAATATGATTCCGGTAGGATTAGCTTTAGTTAATTTTATTAACTTTCTAATGAGACGACGGCGAAGAGCGACGGGCTATGGGTTCGATTTCCACTCGAGGATATAGAATATTTTATACTTTAATTTTAGGAAGGAAATTAAATATTTTATGTTTTCATTTCCTCGCTCTAGTATCCTCGATATCAAAAAAGCTCAGAAAGTTTAGAATTCGGCGGAAAGTGAGAAACGAAAGTGAAACGGAATCGTCATCGAAATTTTAATGAAAACGGAAACTTTTAGCTCTAAGTTCCCAGGTTCACTCTGCCTACCCTGCTACATCCGGAATACGACGTGAAGTTAAAAAATATGTAATTATAAATCAAATTATTACTTAAGTCACAAAATTACAACTACAAACAAAGGAGTCTCTCTCATATATAGCTAATATAAAAAATTATTTCCTTAATAAAAATTAAAAACAAATTAGACACAATCTTTTTATTAAAAAGCACTGTAGTTCTAAAACGTAAAGGCCACATGCGTTTCTTAAGTAGATAAATCTTTATAATTATTTTCCTTATATTTTGCGGTATAACCAGAAAAGCAGAGTCTTAAATCAACAACAGTCATCTGTTGTGGCGCAGTGGCACAGCGTCAGCCTGTACACGTGACTTTTGTGGGTTCGATTTCCACACTTGAATGGAAATTGAACCCACAAAAGGTGGAATATATTGTATAAACAAAGTAGGAATGTATATTGATAGTTCATACCTCCACTTTCTTTTAAGCTGATGAACCGTTATGCTTCATTTTCTTCGATATGGTTTTGGTTATTTTATGAACTAAATGTAGTTTTTTCTAACTGTATATTACTAAAAATATCAGTTGTTCTTTTATTTTTTTAAGTAAAGACCGTTCGACCAGACACGGGTAAAATAAACAACTATAATAGAATATAATTTGATTAAACAAATTCCGCAAGGATCGTGACCTGAAATCTTCGCATATGGCCGCCATTTTTTTAACGCAATAAAGGCGGGAAAACTACTGTCACAGGGAAACGCGTTTAAAAATGGAGCCTTTCTTTTCTAATCTTCAAGCCACCAGTCAGTACGAGCGATAAGATTTTAATCTAAATATGAAAATTATTATAAATATGCAGAAATCCTTGTGGTCACAGTAGCCATTAAGATAAATATTTAAGAAAAAGTAAGAAAGAAATTACATAATAGTTATTTTTAGAATTGAGACATTTCCTAATAGAGTTTACGTCGCTTAAGCAGAATTTTAAATTTAATATTGCTAAAAACGATCGTAAGTGCTGTATTTTTATTCCACATATTATATGACATAAGCTCACGGAATCAACGTGAATGGTGGGTTTTAAAGCCCATTAGTAAAACCGAGGCAGTTATGAAGCAGTTTATGGCGCCCTTATAGCGTGTGAAATTGTACCTGTTGGAATGGCGAAACTTTTTTTTAATATATCCTTGTGTAATGTATATGTATTTTTTTTCTGTTTCCTTGTGACTGACTGATAATACACCGCGTAGTAAGTAAAAATTTTGCATGTAGGTTCCCTACGCACCACCAAAATTTTAAAACATTACATGTTGATTGTCGGAACTTAAAGTTGCAGTTTGTCTTCTTACCAGGGCAAGGAAGTAAAAATAATTCACTTCCCTCATTGAGAATCAAATCAATTCCATAATTAGCATAGCATAAATAATAATAGATTGTGCGTCGCGTTTATACGATGCTAATTGTTCGATATTGGGTTCGATACCTCGGGAGAATGGATTATTATTTAAAAATTAAAATTAAGTCAGCTTCACGCTGTATCCCAGGGCTCTGCCTACCACTCTGTATACATAGACGCAGAAGGGTAGGCAGAGGGAACTCAGTGTTAAAAGACTTCATTCCCCACTTTCCGCCGAGTTTTGGAGGCACTGCGTGTTGTGTGCGGAACTCAACGCCGCGCTTTGTCTCTTCACCAGAGCGAAGACATAAAAACATAAATATAAATAAATATTTAATTACCTCGAGTGGGGATCGAACCCACAACTAGTCAATTTTACAGCCACACTTTGTGCCCCTGCGCTACAACTGGCCTCAGAGGTGGTTATTATTTATTATTAATAATTTAATTTCTTCGCTCTGTACAAAAAAAAAAGCGTCTTAGTTTAGTTTCGTCACTCAATACGCAATGCCTCAGAAATCCAGCGGAAAGAGGAGAGCTGAGTGTCTTAGCACTAGGTGCCTTTTGTCTACCCTGCTAAGTATGGGATATACCGTAAAACTGTATATATGTACATAACATTAAATAAAGATAATGAAAAGTTAAGCACACACGAAGTCACAGGCAAAAGTTGGTACAGGAATTAGGGAAATGCCGCAGAACTACGTCATTCCGCTCACGATTTCAGAATCTATTATACAGAACGCCTATTGTGTAGAACTTCTATAGTTAGCGTACAATTTAATACTATTATGTTCTATAAGACTACAGAGGCCAGTCGTGGCGCAGGGGTGCAAGCGGGTAAGCGCGACAGGTTGTGGATTCGATTCCCAATAGATGAATTTAAATATTTAATATTTTCATTTCGTCGCTATAGCAACGAGCAATATGTGACGTTGAGTCTCACCACTCAACATACAATCTTTCGAGAATTTGGCGGAGAGTGGGGAACGGAAGTGTCTTAATGAGAATGAAGTATCTTAACACTAAGTTCTTAAGTTTCCTCTGCCTACCGTACTATGTGCGAATACAGCGAGAAGCTAAATAAAAGAAACTAAGCACAATTGGAGCCGTTGTGGCGCAGTGCGACAACGTGTCAAGACTCTCCGCTAAACACAACAACAACAAAAAAAATAAGTTTTCAAACATTTTTATTTATATTTAGAAGCAATTATGTTATAAGTGAATATAGGCCTCTCTCTATATATAATAAAACCTCCTTAGAATAAATTATAGGATAATGTAAAAATAGGCCACCACACCATCTGTTACATCGATATCACGTAATCGATGTTTGTAATATTTAGTACTTACTTATGTTTATACTGTGGCTTATTTTTTGAGATTCTCCTTATTTAGGGTTCCGGTACTGAATATCATAAGGTAAAAACGGTATTCTTACAGGATCACTTTATTATTGGTCTGTCTGTCTAGACTATTTATCTCGAGATTGCATTTAAGTATTAAGCTGAAATTAATATCAAATATTCAGGTTTATGGTCCCTTAAAACACGGAGAAAATCAAGCTTCAAGAAATTAAAGTACGGCGAAAATACTTCCCGTGGACCTACAGTTTCGAAAATTGGCATGAAGTGAGAAATTGCAATAAAATAAAGAAAAGTTCTAAAATATAAAAGTGCTTCTCCTATTTTTCGTAGTTCATTTCATATAAATTTACTGCAAGTACCGCAAACTTAAGTTTGTTAACTTTAATAAGTTGTACTGCAAATTGGTATGGAACTCTCGGTGGGCGAGATTTGAGTAATTGAACTTATAACCGTCACATTTACGGCCAGATCTGCCGCAATCATACATAAAATTAAATTTTAAATAGTTTATAGAGCTTGACTTTCCGTTTTCCGGATTCCGCCTGGCTTTCACGTGTTGTACGGCGAAAATAAACGCAGTGTTTTCTCCCACCAGGGCAGAGAAGTTAAAGCTTTTCATTGCTCTCAGCAGAAATCGAACTCACACTCAGACTATTTTTAAAATTATATTGTTCTATAATAAGATTGAACCACACTTTAAGCATCAAATATTTTTTCATTTCTGAGCCTTATTTATAGTTGTATTAAAATACTAGCCATTTTTCGAGTTAACTTATAAAGCAACTTAAAAAAAAGTATGATTAATTACACTTGATTGTTTAAAGTTATCTGGAAGACATGGCTATTTAGCCTTAAGATCCTCTTTTGTGTATTATTTTTTGGTGAATTCTGGAACCGTGTTGAGTGGTGGAGATCAACGCCGCCAAGAAAGTAAATTCCATAGAGCCGTAGTGGCTCAGACGTGGATATTGCTTCCTCCTTACCTTAATACAGTTTGGAAATATTTTCGGGGAATATATTTTTTATAACAATTTATACTTGAAATTATAAAATCATTCCTTTGTTTAATAAAAATATTTCATGTGCTAGTACTCTGTAGTCTCCGGTTGGGAGTCTGTTATTAGTTCAACGTATGGCCAGCCAAGCCCACCATAGATTCAATTCTGGTAGTGCCTTTGTGAGGTAAATAAAATTATTTTATATAAAAAAATTACACAGTAAAATATAAATGTTAAATAAATAAAGCAATTTAATTAATAAATTCCTATATATTCATTCATATTTTTCTTTTAGTACTAAAAGATTTAAATGTAAATTAATTTATGTACATATGTCTTAGAATTACAGTAATAACGAATAGAACGTAAATTACTTTTAATTTATACTAAAAAATATTTTTATACCTTTATTTATTTTAAACATGTGTTTATATAAAACTATATATTAAATATTTAATGAGGCCGGTCGTGGCGCAGCGGCACGAGGTGTGACTGCAAAAGCGACTGGTTCTGGGTTCGATTCCCACTCGAGGAGATGAAATATTTACTTAAATTTATATTTCCATTTCTTCGCTCTGGTGTCGAGGTTAAGCGCGGCGTTGAGTTCTGCCACTCAACACGCAATGCCTCCAGAATTCGGCAGAAAGTGGGGAACGGAGTGTCTTAACACTAGGTTCCCTCTGCCTACCCTGCTGT
>JAATLQ010018590.1:6341-21279 GCA_013421005.1 Heliconius erato x Heliconius himera
CCCGCACACAGCAGGGTAGGCAGAGGGAACCTAGTGTTAAGACACTCCGTTCCCCACTTTCTGCCAAATTCTGGAGGCATTGCGTGTTGAGTGGCAGAACTCAACGCCGCGCTTAACCTCGACACCAGAGCGAAGAAATGGAAATATAAATTTAAGTAAATATTTCATCTCCTCGAGTGGGAATCGAACCCACAACCAGTCGGTTTTGCAGTCACACCTCGTGCCGCTGCGCCACGACCGGCCTCACCGTTATTATTGAGTAGTCGGTATTTCAATGTAGTCGTGTTTTACATCGATTCATTTCTATATATTTTAAAATGTTGTCTTTTTTCAATGTAAAAGCAAATGGTTTTATAGATATTTTTAAAAAACTAAGTTTAGTCTTTTATATAACTAACTAATTCTAACCCATTCATTTATAATACCGAAGTGAGAATTGCTAATGTATATCTCGACCCGTATCCAATTTAGTTTAGTTGTCTGGGATTAGTTTAAAAATATTCGGTATTGACGTTTTACCACAGTGTTGATAACTTTCAGTGAAAGGTATAGGTACCTAAAAAAAGGTATAGGTAACCTAAAAATTCAGCTTATTGAAAGTATATTTTTAAACTTCTGAACAGTTTGAGCAAAATTAATTTTCAATTGCCCATTAATCATAGTGCAAAGTAAAACGACAAACCTAAGCAATATTTCAGTTGTCCAAATTGTTATTAAAAAAATCGTACGAATAATATTTCAATTCTATCCTGCTATATATTTACATATCTCTCTATATAATAAGACTATTGAAATGTATAGAGGGACACTTAAAAATAATAATAGAAAGCAAAAAGATTTTTTTTTTAATTTTTTGTCTGTCTCTCTGTCTGTCTGTCGACATATTTTTGTCCGCATTTTTCTCTGAAAGTACTGAACCGATTTACTTGAAAATTCACCAATTGCTTTGTTTTAACTCAACTTAACTAGTTCATCAAAATCAGTTCATTAAAAAAATATTATCGTCATTTGAAAGAAGTCGTAATTAATTCAACACAGAGATAAAGAACGATCTTGAAAGAAATATCAAGTAAATACAAAGATTTTTTGGTTGGTTCGTTCATATAATATATGTAACTAATTTAAAAACTGTACAGGAGTTAATATGCAATTATTACAGTTATTTTATAAAGAATATTATGAATCCTTCAAATCAATAATTTAACATTTAAGGATGTTTCTGAATGAGTAAATTAAATTATTCACTGACATCAGCACATTTAACAGAGTATATTATATAGGTAAAAAGAACATAAAGTTACAAAAATATATACGTGTAATAAATAATAAGCTTTATGTATATTTTATAAATATCAAATATCAACAATGGTCGTATTTTTTTATTCAAAAGAATCAAAAATCCTTTGACGATAATGTCGTAAAAAAATCATATTAGAAGTCATTATAGTTGTTAATCAATTGTGCATATTAAATCAATAATCATGTATTTTAAACGGGCGAAGCCGTGGGCGAGCCGCTAGTATAATATATGTAACTAATCTAAAAACTGTACAGGAGTTAATATGCAATTATTACAGTTATTTTACAAAGAATATTATGAATCCTTCAAATCAATCATTTAACATTTAAGGCTGTTTCTGAATGAGTAAATTAAATTATTCACTGACATCAGCACATTTAACAGATTAGATTATATAGGTAAAAAGAACATAAAGTTACAAAAATATATACGTGTAATAAATAATAAGCTTTATGTATATTTTATAAATATCAAATATCAACAATGGTCGTATTTTTTTATTTAAAAGAATCAAAAATTCTTTGACGATATTGTCGTAAAAAAATCATATTGGAAGTCATTATTATATTATAGTTGTTAATCAATTCTGCTTATTAAATCAATAATCATGTATTTTAAGCGGGCGAAGCCGTGGGCGAGCCGCTAGTATTTCATATAAAAACAGCGTCAGTATTTCTAATTTCTAATATGCCGTGTGATCCCGGCCTAGAATTGGATCATCCTGGTACTGGTGGTGTCGTAAGAGGCGACTAAAGTACGTGTGGTAGAGTGCACGATGCCAGCGAAGGCAACACGCATGGGGCAGATTCGACCCGATCATTACCACTCCCGGCATTTAAAACTGGCGTGAAGTAGTGGCTTTATGGCACTGCGTTTCGCATCAGGTTATGTCGGGCTCCGGCGCCCAACCCACCTTAGAAGCCGGCAACGCACTTGTAACTCCTCTAGTGTTGCACGGGGCCGTGGGCGGCGGTGATCACTTACCACCAGGTGACCCGAACGCTTGTTTGCCTTGTCCTTTTCCATAAATAAAAAAAGGAGATAATCTTTTAACTCAAGCAAAAGAAACTCGATCCAAAACAAAAAAAAACCATAAATTAATAATATAAAACCCAAAATTGCATTACAATTAAATAAAATTATAATTAATAGCAGCGACCCCTCGAGGTGCACCGACTGTAG
This sequence comes from Heliconius erato x Heliconius himera, assembly GCA_013421005.1. Lineage (NCBI taxonomy): Eukaryota > Metazoa > Arthropoda > Insecta > Lepidoptera > Nymphalidae > Heliconius > Heliconius erato x Heliconius himera. The sequence goes on from JAATLQ010018590.1 coordinate 8,824, forward strand.
AGAAACCGAGCTTAATGAAACATAGTCGACCTCCTTCTGCTCCTTTCTCATTTCCTTATAGCTCAACGTTTATTTAATTTTCAAACTGACAAGTTGGACAAGAAGTAATTATGTTAGTCTTGCCACTGAAGGGCTTGTAACGATATTGATTTGGTCAGTGCAACGTGGGAGTGATAAGCGCTGTAACTGGGTTTAGTTTACGATATAAATTTCTTGGTCATTTTTGTAAGGCATTTTGCATAATAATATTTATTATATTTTTAAAACATTTTTAAAGTCTTTTTCCACAGTTTCGACGTAGCTCGATGAGAACGTATGGCTTAGTGGTCAGAGCGCCTGGTCGGTTTCCAGGAGGCGGCGGTTCGAGTCACACTACGTTGAACATTTTTATACGTTTTCTAAAGAGTAGTATTTATTATGTTTATGTTTTATGTTTAATTGAAATACAACTTCAATTAAATGAGAAATATTTAACATATTTTTTAACATTTGCAAGTTGTTTAATTTAAGTAATAGTATTTATTAAGTTAAGTAAAGTAAAACATAATATTTTCATTTCCTCGCTTTGATAACGAGGCATAGCATGCAGCGTTGAGTTCCGCCTCTCAATGTGCAATGGCTCCGGAATTCGAGAGAAAGTTGGGAACGGAAGTGTCTTAATGAAAACGGAGTGTTTTAACTCTAGGTTCCCAGCCTCTTCTGTGTGCGGTAGTCCGCAATGTGTGGTTACAAAACTAAATTCAAAAGTTAATTTTTAATATAACTTTGCCACAGTCAGAGATAACTACATACTTGTAGTTGTGAGTCCAACTCATACTCGGGGGATACATAAAGAGTAAATATTTTTCTTTTTTAGTTTAGATATTTTTTAACATTACATTTTGGTATATGCAAAATGTATGATGGTAGTAAGTTATGAGTGATGTTAATATATTTTTCAGATTTTTGTTCCATTTAATTTCTATTAAACCTATATAATAACAACAGACTTATAATACATTTACCATACATTTTTGTTAGCTTCACGCTGCATCCCGCACATAGCAGAGTAGGCAAAGGGAATTTAGTCTTAAGACACTCAGATAGACTCCTTTCCCCATTTTCCGCCAAATTCTGGAACCATTTCATTTTGAGTGGTGGAACTCAACGCCGTGCGTTACCTCGACACTAAAGCGAAGAAATAAAAATAGTAAATATTTCCGCTCCTCGAGTGGGGATCGAACACATAACCAGTCGCGTTGACAGTCACTCGCACCCTGCATCACGACTGGCCTGACGCTTGTAATACATATTATAATTATATAAACTTGTACCGTTGTGAGGCCAGCGGCACAAAGTCTGACTGTAAAACTGACTGTTTGTGGGTTCGATCCCCACTCGAGCAGATGAAATATTTACTTAAAATTATATTTTCATTTCTTAGCTCTGGTGTCGAGGCAAAGCGCGGCGTTGAGTTCTGCCATTTAATACGCAATGCCTCCAGAATTCGGCAGAAAGTGGGGAATGAAATATCTTAACACTAGGTTCCCTCTGCCTACCCTGCTGCGTGCGGGATACAGCGTGAAGCTACTTTATTATTATTTTTTATAAGCTTATACTGTAGTTTGAACTAATTCACATAGTACGAATTCTCGTATATCGTCTTTGATATATACGACACATACGACGTTGGAAACAACACAAACACTAATCAGGCATTGATTCGTACCTACTATTGTCAACAGCTTGACTAATATCATTTACGAATGAGCTATAATTGATAAATTTAATACTATTTGAGTAATGTAATATAATTTACCGTTTGATGACTTTGAAGATGTAACTACTGTATATAAAAAGAACACTCTACATACGTCGCAACTTGAAAAATATGTCTTATATTAATAGTAATCGATAGAGGTAAATGTCTACTGACTGACTGGTTGTGGGTTCAATCCGTATTCGAGGAGATGAAATATTTATTTAAATTTATATTTCCATTTCCTCGCTCTGGTGTCTAGGCAAAGCGCGGCGGTGAGTTCCACCAATCAACATGCGATGCCTACAGAATTCGGTAGAAATTGAGGGACGGAGTGTCTTAACACTAAGTTCCGTTTGCCTACCCTGCTCTGTGCGGGTACAGAGTGATGCAGATTTTTTGTTATTAATAAGTAAAAAAACAGGCGTGTAGAGCTAAAAAGTTGCCTCTACATAAGGAGATTTTTTTAAGAGTGTGAACCATCGTCTTGGCTACTTTTACATGAAATTATTTTTTATGAGATATTATTTCTTTTTGTAAGATTGTATTGCATGTAGCTACATATGAATGGTGAGATAAATGTGTAAAGGGATTATGGGATAAGATTCGGAGTAAGTACCATTAAGGAAAGTACCAACGAAAGTAGCACCAGTAAATGATTGATAAATCAAGAAGAAGATTGTCATATAATCTACTGTCAAAACTGCCGGAAGTCGCATATAAATTTCCATCTCCTATTTAATGGATTAGAGAGGTAAAAGTTCAAAGTATTTTTTGTTGTTTATGTAATATAGTTATAAAAAATAAAAATAAATCAGCTTCACGCTGTATCCCGCACACAGCATTTTAGGCAGAGGGAACCTAGTGTTGAGTTCCCCACTTTCTGCCGAATTCTGGGGGCATTGCGTGATGTGTAGCAGAACTCAACGTCACGCTTGTCATCAACACCAGAGCGAAGAAATGGAAATATAAACTTAAGTAAATATTTCATCTCCTCGAGTGGGAATCGAACCCACAACCAGTCGGTTTTACAGTCACACTTTGTGCCACCGCGCCACGACTGGCCTCAAAATAATACATAAACAACTTAAAAGCAATATCACATACCAAATTACAGAGCGCTTCGCTTATATGATTTACGTTAGCTTAAACTATTTTGTGATAAAAAAGTATAGCTAACATAAATCATATAGTATTTGGCTTGGAACCGTTATTATACTTAGAAAAACCTCAAATCTATATCAATAAAAACAACTTACTATTCAAAAACATTATCAATTATATTTTTCATATTTATGAAAAAATAAATGAATAATAAAAACAATAAAAAAAATTAAATCAGCTTCACATTATATCCCCCCGCACAGTCCGTTCCCCACTTTCCGCCGATTTATGGAGGCATTGCGTGTTGAGTGGCGGAACTCAACGCCGCGTTTTTTGACTCGACGGACGCCAGAGCGACGAAATGGAAATATAAATTCAAATAAATATTTCGTTTCGTCGAGTGGGGATCGAACCCACAACCAGTCGCGTTTACAGTCACACTTTGCGCCCCTGCGCCACGACTGGCCTCAATACAAATAATACTATACAAAATAGTCACGACGCGTATTGCATTAAACTCTCATATTTTACAATAGCAGCAATTAGCGAGGAACAGCATGCACAGCTGGAATGCGTTATGCGAAACTTTGTTAGAACAGTTTCAGTGATTTTAAATTCTCAAGAGGAGAAGTCACTTGCATAAACCGTCATATTCTGTAATTGGTTTTACCAAATTACCATATATTTTGTTAAAAACAACCATCTAAAGGATGAATTAGCAAGTAAGTGATTAAATTCCTATCATAATGTTAGATATTGAAAATAAATAAGTATGTACAAAATTAATTAAGTAAAACAGCTTCACACATTAAATTAAGGCCAGTCGTGGCGCAGAGCATAAAGTGTGACTGTAAAACCGACTGTTTGTGGGTTCGATCCCCACTCGAGGAGATAAAATATTTATTTAAATTTATATTTCTATTTCTTAGCATTGGTATCGAGGCAAAGCGCGGCGTTGAGTTCTGCCACTCAACACGCAATGCCTCCAGAATTCGGCAGAAAGTGGGGAATGAAATATGTTAAGACTAGGTTCCCTCTGCCTACCCTGCTGTGCGGGATACAGCGTGAAGCTGTTTTTTTTTATTTTTTTTTATAAGCTTATACTGTACTTTGAACTAATTCACATAGTACGAATACTAGTATATCGTCTTTGATATATACGACACATACATATACGAGGTTGGAAACAACACAAACACTAATCAGGCATTGATTCGTACCTACTATTGTCAACAGCTTGACTAATATCATTTACTAATGAGCTATAATTGATAAATTTAATACTATCTAAGTAATGTAATATAGTTCACCGTTTGATGAATTTGAAGCTGTAACTAACAGTAGTTACAGCTTCAAATTCATATACAGTATATAAAAAGAACACTCTACATACGTCGCAAGGGTGTACCTTGAAAAATTTGTCTTATATTAATACTAATCGATAGAGGTAAATGTGACTGGTTGTAGGTTCAATCCCCACTTGAGGAGATGATATTTATTTAAATATATATTTCCATTTCTTCTCTCTGGTGTCTAGGCAAAGCGCGGCGTTGAGTTCCGCCACTCAACACGCAATGTCCACAGAATTCGGCTGAAAGTGGGGACGGATTGTCTTAACAATAAGTTCCGTCTGCCTACCCTGTTGTTGTGTGAGATACTGAGTAAAGCTGTTTTTTTTATTATTAATTAATAAGTAATAAACCAGTCAAGATACATATTTTGACTAATTTGTAATAAAGGTTTGTGAATTTAACTTGTAGCTGTAAACTTGTACATAGACTTAGGGCATGTAGAGCTAAAAAGTTGCCTTTACATAAGGAGATTTTTTAAGAGTCTGAACCATCGTCTTGGCTACGTTTACATGAAAATATTTTTGATGAGATTTCAATTCTCAATGTTTAGACAAATGTGTAAAGGGATTATAGGATAAGATTCGGAGTAAGTACCGTTAAGGAAAGTACCAACGAAAGTAGCACCAGTAAGTGATTGATAAATCAAGAAGAAGATTATCATATAATCTACTGTCAAAACTGCCGGAAGTCTCATATAAATTTCCATCTCTTATTTAATGGATTAGGGAGGTAAAAGTTCAAAGTATTTTTTGTTGTTTATATAATATAATTAGTAATTCTTTTTTTTTCAGCTTCACACTGTATCCCGCACGCTGCAGGGTAGGCGGGGGGAACCTAGTGTTAAGACACACCGTTCCCCACTTTTTGCCGAATTCTGGAGGCATTGCGTGTTGAGTGGCAGAACTCAACGCCGCGCTTGTCCTCAACACCAGAGCGAAGAAATGAAAATATAATATTTAAGTAAATATTTCATCTCCTCGAGTGGGGATCGAACCCACAACGAGTCGGTTTTACAGTCACACTTTATGCCCCTGCGCCACGACTGGCCTCAAAATAATACATAAGTAGCGATATTACATACCAAATTACAGAGCTCTTCGCTTATACGATTTACGTTAGCTTTAACTATTTTGTGATAAAAAATTATAGCTAACATAAATCATATAGCATTTGGCTTGGAACCGTTATTGCACTTAGTTAAAACCTCAAATCTATATCAATAAAAACAATTTACTATTCAAAAACACTATCAATTATATTTTCTCATATTTATCAAAAAATAAATGAATAATAAAAACAACTTAAAAAAAATCAGCGTCACGTATATATCGCCGCACAGTCCGTTTGGCACTTTCCGCCGAATTATGCAGGCATTGCGTGTTGAATAGCAGAACACAACGCCGCGCATTTTGCCACGACACCAGAGCGACGAAATGGAAATATAAATTCAAATAAATATTTCGTTTCCTCGAGTGGGGATCGAACCCACAACCAGTCTCGTTTACAGTCACACTTTGCGCCCCTGCGCCACGACTGGCCTCAATAAAAATAATAGTATACAAAATAGCCACGACGCGTATTGCATTAAAATCTCATATTTTACAATAGCAGCAATTAGCAAGGAACTGCATGCACAGCTGGAATGCGTTATGCGAAACGTTGTTAGAACAGTTTCAGTGATTTTAAATTCTCAAGAGGAGAAGTGACTTGCATAAACCATCATATTCTGTAATTGGTTTTACCAATTTACCATATATTTTGTTAAAAATAATAATCTAAAGGATGAATTAACAGTGATTAAATTCCTATCATAATGTTAGATATTGGGAATAAATAAGTATGTACAAAATTAATAAAGTACAATCTCTTTTATCGAGGCAAAGCGCGGCGTTGAGTTCTGCCACTCAACACGCAATGCCTCCAGAATTTGGCGGAAAGTGGGGAACGGAGTGTCTTAACACTAGGTTCTGCCTACCCTGCTATATGCGGGATACAGCGCGAAGCTAATTTGATTTGATTTATAATAACAAAATAAATGTAATCACCTAACTATTAGCCGCTTTATGAAACAACATATGTACGTATACAGAAACAAAATTCTATTTGTTAAATAAACAATCGTGTAGTTAAAGCGGGCATTCTGTTTTTTACTGTAAATTTAATTAAAAACCGTTGCGTAGTTTGAAAGATCACAGTGTGTGTTTGGTAGGTGACTATGAAAATATGTAAACTATATAAAAATGGAAAAACCACTACTTCACGTAACTAAACCATTTAGTCGAATGGCTGTTTGTAATCTTTTCTTGTCGTCATTATAATAGTATTTAATAAGAAATTTAAAAAAATAGCTATACTCTGCTCTATTCCGATCGGTCTTTTATTACTGACAGGTATATTGTTGCCAATAGACCTGATATAGTACTAGTAGACCGAGTGCTGTGCCGCGCAGTGATTGTTGACATTTTATCTCCCTTATGATGACAATCTCGTGAAGGCAGAAAAAGAAAAGTCTTCTAAATATCTCGACTTAGCTTAGGGGCCGTTCAAGTATTACGTAAGCACTGTAGGGGGGGGGGGGGGTCTTGGGTTTGCTTATTTTTGACGTTTTCAATGAAATATTTATAAAAGGATTGCTTATTTTTGATAAAATAGGGGAGGGGGGGGGAGTCAATAATTGCAAAAAAACTGCTTACGAAGTATTACGTAAGCAGTTTTTTTGCAACGGCCCCTTAGCCCATGACATTGCTGTTTAAGAGTTTATCGCTTACCTAAGAATCAGTTACAGTATTACTTGAGAGCGTGCATTATTAGAAGTTTCCTCACTCTGAACCCATAGCCACCAATTGCCTGGAAGGGTCCAGGCCGTCGGTGGTTGACATGTTTAAAATCTAGTGATCGACTCGCGGCTTCGCCCGCTTGTAATACATAATAATTTTATGTTTTCTGAATTACATCAAATATTTTTAATACATTTATGCAAAGCCGACATTTTAACACTGCACTTTTAAAGAGTTTCAATTTAAAAGTGTAATAATTGCGAAAATTAAAGATTTTACATTCGTCATATCACAAAAAAAAAGTAAAGTTCCAGCAATTCAATAAAACGTTTATTTTGTAGCTGTTTTATAAAACAACATATTTTACTTGATATATTTATTTTATTTAAAAACCGATTTACATTAAAATAAACAATGAATGCTTGGCGTGCACAAACGCACAGCCAAATAGACAAAAAAAATAAAAAATATCATCGTTTCCTGTATTACATTGACAAATGTCCCACATAATAGATTTTCTCATATACGTTTCTCCTATGTACGGACAGCGACGAATTACAATTTTAATAAAAAAAACAGCTTCACGCTGTATCCCGCACACAGCAGGGTAGGCAGAGGGAACCTAGTGTTAACACTCGTCTTCCCCACTTTCTGCCGAATTCTGGAGGCATTGCGTGTTGAGGAGCACAACTCAACGCCGCGCTTAACCTCGACACCAGGGCGAAGAAATGGAAATATAATTTTAAGTAAATATTTCATCTGCTCGAGTGGGGATCGAACCCACAATCAGTCGGTTTTACAGTCACACCTTGTGCCGCTGCGCCACGACCGGCCTCAATTACAATTTTATTATATGTATATGTATAATAAGATATATATTAAACTTAAATAACAAAATTATATATTGTAAGCTTCATTAAAATCTATATCTAGATAGATTTTAGATTTCTAATCTAATTTTAGTTTGATACAACACAAACCAAACACTCGAAGTGTGAATTTGACTTGTGAGCCTCAATTAGAGTACTAAGATAATTGTTTTAACCTCAAAGCTCTCGAGTATAAAGTGATCCCAATTATGACTGACGTGTTTATCAACCGATTTTTTTTTCAAATTTAATGTATTTTTTTATTAAACTATTATTTAAATGCGCTAAAAGTAAAAAAAAAATTAAAAAGCTTTTATTTAAAATGTGCTAAAAGTATAATATTTTTGCCTTTAGGACTTTTACTATCAATTTATAACGTCATTACATAATTTAAATTATTTCAAAGTTTATCTAGAGATTTTATTACTGGTATTTATTTTGTTTTACAACAAACTAAATGAAATGTGTATTACAAAATTTAAGCACCTGAAAAACTTACGTATAATAAATGAAAAACTTACATAAAATAAGTAACTTAATGGGAACGGAGTGTCTTAACACTAAGTTCCCTCTGCCCATCCTACTGTGTGCGGGATACAGCGTGAAGCTGATTTTACTAAAAAAAAGTATTAAATAAAACACATACATACCTGAAACAAGTCCATAGAGGAAAGGTATCAGCGTCTTGAAAATTGGCAAACTCATTTTCACCGGAACTCACTTATCCGCGGCACAGACAGTCAAATATGATCACTATTATGCTGAAGTAGCACATAATTCACCTTTACCTGAACAAATGAAATATTTTTATTAGAACCATTTGTAATATAACGGTTTGTTCGTAAAAGATTCGCTGTGTTGCGAAAAATGTACTACGTTGAAAGTGTGTGGTGAAATAGTCTTAAAAGCTATTTAGTGTGGTAGTATTATCGTTTTGTGTGTTATATTTTAGAATGCTATTTTTATATAGTTAAAGAAAAAAATATTATAATAAAATAAATCAGCTTCACGCACCGTACTGTATCCCTCACACACCAGGGTAGACAGAGGGAACCTAATCTTAAGACACTCAGTTCCACACTTTCTGCCGAATTCTGAAGGAATTGTGTGTTGAGTGGCAGAACTCAACGCCGCGCTTTGCCTCGACACCAAAGCGAAGAAAGGGAAATATAAATGTAAATAAATATTTCACTTCCTCGATTGAGGATCGAACCCACAATCAGTCGATTTGACAGTCACGCTTTGTGCCTCTGCACCATGACCGGCCTCAATCTGACTATGACTCAAATATGTAAATTTATCCGGTAGAGGCAGTCGTGGAATAAGTTATAGAGAGAAGAGTAAGTAACGCTTATAAACTTGATAGGTTGTGGGTTCAATTCCGACTGGAGGAAATAAAATATTTAATATTTTCATTTCCGCGCTCTGGTGACGAGGCCTCCAGAATTGAGAAGAAAGAAAGTGAGAAGTGAAAGTGTCTTAGTGAGAGCGGAGTGTCTTAATATTAAGTGCGGGTTACAGTGTAAAGCTGAAAAAATTATGTAAAACTATAAAAAAAATACTTTATTATGGTTTATATACAAGGATAATAAAGTTGCAAAGGTGAGTGTTTACACTAAGACCTACCAATAGTACATATTATGACTACATGAAAAGTTGAAGCGAGAAAATATTTTTAAATATTAGAAGTATAAAAATATACGCAAAATATAATGTTTGGTTAAATGTGACTTTAAAACCCGCCGGTAGCGGGTTCAAGTTCCACCCGAGAAGAAGACGGCGACGCTTTAGTTACAAGACCGGCGGCGGTGTTGAGTTCCGCTCCTCAACATGAAATGTCTAGAAAAGTGGGTGAAAAATGAGGAACTGACTATTTAAACTTTAACTTGTTCTCTTTGTCTACTTTGCTATAAGCAGGATACAGCATGAAGCTAAGTAATTAAAATAATAATATTTAAAATGATAATAAAAAAAAATAATTATAATACTTAGTTTCGCTCTTATTAATAAAAGATATTATGTTCTGTAGCATTCCTAGAGATTTCTATTCACTTACAAAAAAAAAGGGTGTTCTTGCTAATTGTGTTTCCAATATCAACATTTGTTTTAAATTAAAATTTAAAAGTTTACTTTTTAAAATTTTAACTCGAGAATATTAAGTTAATAACTCTGCTTATCCTATATCATTTTTTAAAAAATATTTTAATAACAGAGACGTTGGCATTTACGACGCGGAGTTGCATTGCTTTTAATATATTACCTAAGTTTTTGCGTGGATTTAATATTTTGTATATTTTTTGTACAACATGGCACTATTTTATATATATATTTATACGTATAATTTATATTTTTGTTTTATAGTCTATCTATTTTTTTTATTTAACTATTACTAGCTAGGGAAAGGGAGACTAGGACCCAAGTGTTAAGACATTTTGTTCACCACTTTACGCCAAATTTTGGAGACTAATGTCTGCAAGTGGCGGAACTCAACGCTGCGCTTTACCTCGTTACTAGAGCGAGTATATAAAAATGCAAAATATGATTCCTTCATGGAATCAACCCCACATTGCGTTTACGGTCGCTCATTTGTACCACTGCGCCACTACCGGCGTCAAACAATGTTTCGTATTTCTAATAATATTTTAAATAAATTGTTTTCAAATAAAATCACGATAATAAAGGATTAATATATTTATTAGATTTAATAGATCTCACGGCAATATATATAATACGAGAATATCCAACGGAAAAGGGGAAGTCGTTCGTACCTTTTACCTAATTTCAAAATCAAAGTCACGTCCATGTTTGTTATGTTTGTGTTATTTAAATTTACGTTTCCGTATAAAAAAAACAATAGGCAATCACGAAACCACCATTCATCAACGAACCAAGCGAGAGAATTGATGAGTGGGAGTTCGTGTATTGAAACGTCGTTATTGTAGGGTAAATTATGTTTGTTATATTTAAGTAATTTGGATGTTTTGTTTATGTTTGTTTATGTTATGGTGTATTGCTTACATAATATATATTTCTTAGATCTTTATATTGAGCAACCAATTTTTGGGGCAAGAAGGGGTAATGTTTCTGCGGTATTGTGAGGTATGGGGTCGCTCGCGTTCTCTGGTACCCGGTACTGAGGCCCGGTGTTCAGTTCCGCCTCGAAAAATTCGACGGAAAGTGGAGATTGGAGTGTCTCAACACTACGTTACCTTTACCTACTTTACTGTGTGCGGGATATAACGTGAAGCTGATTTTAATTTATTTTTTAGTCGGACTTAGTGTCTCTACCTTACAGCGATATGTCGTAAAAATGAATGAAGATTTTTTAACATTTTTAAAGTGTTATTTCACACTTAGGAAAGAAAAATACTTATTTAGAAAACGTATAAAAATTTGAACGTAGCGGGACTCGAACCCGCGCCTCCTGGAAACCGACCAGGTCAAATGAATAAAGATTGTAAAATTATGATTAGTTTTAGTTTTAGGACCTATAAATCTATATTTACATCAAAAGAATAAAATGAAATACTAAGTTATTAAAATATATGTAAAAGTATATTTTTGGACTAACAACTGCGTGAGTTCAGAGATATCTAGCATATCAAGAGAGTTGGTTCTATTGGTAAAATGAAGACATGAAGGAAATACACATTTATTGTTTACTTTGTTACAATAGCCCATTAGCCTAACCTTATTACGGCGCAAATACGACCCTATATAATCAACACATATAATGAAATTATAACTGATTATTCGGTACATAAAAGATAAATAAGAAAATGTATTATGGAGTGATTTTAATTAAATTTTTTAACTGTTTTCACTATTATATTTTGGCAAGCATCCCTTAACATTCCGTGTTTGTTTTATTTTAGTCGGTTTATAAATAAAAAAGTTATGTCAATTTAAAGTATGCAATTCGACAATAGTATCTACTATATATTTTTTGGTAAAATGGCTGAAACTTAGTTTTCAATATAACCGAGATATTGTCTTAAAGGTGATAATGTTGTGAAACACAGACTTAATATAGATTAGTAAATATATAATAGTATCCAAGCGGGCGAAGTCGCGAGCGAGTCCCTAGTTGTTAAATATAAAAAAAAAACATATTTAGCTAACTTTTCAAAGACTTGCTTGTGGTAAGCTTAATAAAATTATAGAGCCTATAATAAATTAAACGTATAATCAATTTTTTTCGTGAAATTCACTACCCCGGAAGCGAAAATAATAGATATTTACTACACGCTTTACACTTATATAATTAAATAAATCATTTCCACGATTGGGGATCGAACCCACATACCGTCAAACTTACACTCGCACGCTTTTGCCTCGTTAATACTCCTATGTATCCACTTCGTGTCTTGTTTATCTATAACTAGAGGGCGCGCGCGGCTTCGCCCGCTTATTAGGAGTGAATTCTAAAAAAACCACGAAACACGTGTTCAATAAAATATTTTTAACAGTCTGAATTTAAATTTTTATAAAAATCGGTGGCAATTTAAAGATTTTTCCATATAAACTTTCAACCCCTTATTTGAACACTTAGGGGGTGAATTCTTAAAAACCATGAAACACGTGTTCAATGAAATATTTTTAAGAGTCTGAATTTC